>CM075447.1:3114499-3135447 GCA_037832335.1 Carallia pectinifolia | reverse complement strand
AAAGATTGGAACTTTGGGAATTATTGACAGTGAATTTTTTTTGATTAGACTGTTTCTGATTTCAGTTCATTCAAAGATGCCTTTGCTTTTTTGATTTGTCTCCTTTGGCAATCTAAAGAACTTTTCTTTTTTTCCCCTACTTTTGATGCTTGTTTTACTTTACAATCAAATGGGCTTGGCAGGTTGAAGCTGCTTACGGTTTTAGGGTATGGGCGTGCCACCCTGACTTTTTTCCCATTGATGAAAAGGCTGAAGCCGAGTCCCGGATGACGAAGGTAATGTTCAAGTCTTCTCTTTGTGTTCTTCTAAAAAATTCTGTGCATTCTTTGTTGGGTTTTACTTATAGGTCACCTTTTTTCCCTCTCTTTTTTCTGTTACTTAGAATCGCTAGGAATTTTTGTTTGATCTTTGACCGAAGTTAACTCATATCATAATATAGCCATTTTGCATCTTTGCTTTCTTATGTTGGTTGCACCTCTGTTTGAAATTGATGTCAACTGTAGTTTCAATGGAGATTTTGTGGAATTAATTATTGTTAATATTAATCTTTTGTGTGCTTTATTGGTAAGAGCGCGCTGTTGTTAGTATCATATACCTCAAATCACCCATACCATGGCCCTTTTTGGATGGAATGAATCATCATTTATGATATTAGCTTCAGGCGCCTTAAAAACAGAAGAGCCTCATTATAATTGACAACCACCATCATGTCAACAAACTTTTTGTGCCAATTTCTTGATGTTAATTACATCATCTGTATCCCCTTTTTTTGCTTATTTCCCAGTAAGCTGTTACATTGACTGTTGTTGCCTTAGATATTATTCTGTGCAATTACTTTGAAAAACAAAAGTGACTGTTGTATTATCGGGCTGATCTTGCTATCATTGACTGCAGCTTAATGAAGCGTTAGAGTGCCTGCTGTCGGGTATATTCCAAAAGCATTAGAAAACATATTAAAAACACTTGCAACTCTGAACACTGGCATGTCTTAAGCATAGTTTATTAGATGTCTAATGGGTCTCCTTTTGCCATCAGTGAGATGACCTTGTTTTGGGGATTTTTTTTTTTTTTGAGTTTTTTTGCTTTCATTTTTGTATTATTTTATGCTGTAACAATGTCTTGTTTTGGATTTTCCCAGTCACCTATGGTTGTAGATTTGTTGTTTTGGTTTTTAGCCCAGGTTTAGTTATGCATTGAATAATGGTTCTAAGGAAGGGCCATATGTTGACAAAGTTGACTGGGGAGCTGCCCTTCGAAAGGATTTCTAGTGTTAAAACATTCTATATTCTATGAGTTGGGTTTGTTTTTTCATTGTTCTTGGTGAATGTTATTGATATTATTGGGTAGTTGTGTTGTAGCTTACATTACAAAGTAACCCGGCTCTAGATAATTCCATCTCACATACTGAATAAGAATCCCAGTTTATAGTTTGTGCTCTAAGCCTCTAACATTGCAGCTTAGGGATATGAAGTTGATCCTTTTTGTTAACCCCCGAGTGTTGAAGAGATGGCCCTGCTTCGGTCCTGGTGACCCTAGATGGGAGCATGGTGTTGCTCAAGATGAAAAAGAGAAGAAGGTTAAGTGCAACTATTGTGGAAAAGTAGTTAGTGGTGGAATTTTCAGGTTGAAGCAACCTTTAGCTAGAATATCTCGTGAAGTCGCTCATTGCGACAAGGTTCTTGAGGGGGCATGATTCAATATGAGAAAGAATCTGGAAGGTTGCCGTTCTGGTCGAAAACGAAGGCAATTTGAACATGATGAAACGTCAGTGGTTTATCAATCTAATGATTACGGCGAAATGGAAGAAACCCCCTTGGTATTTATAAAGAGAAAGGCAAGAAAGTGATGTGTGAAAAGAACTTCGTCTTAAGATTTGCTCCTCTTAGATCATTAGGCTATGTGGATCCTGGCTGGGAACATTGTGTTGCGCAGGATGAAAAGAAGAAAAGGGCAGCTGCTATGAAAAAATAGTTAGTGGAGGCATAAATAGATTTAAACATCTTACACTCCCAAGTGCATCATTTGCAACAGTTCTCATGCTGACCACCTGAACCGCTAGATCTATAAGTGTCTATTCCCAAATCTTCATTTCTCTAATGAAAATCCACCTGAAAGCAAGAGAAAAAAACCTCTACTTTAGATAGTGATTGAAGAGCATCAACAGCCTAAATATTTTGAACAGGAGGTCACGTATGTTGAGAGGAAGTAAACTTTTCTATAAATGTTTAGACGCCAAACATAATTTTCCATTAATTAGACCTAAAAAGCTTGCAAAATAAATCGTAAAGTCTCATTTACAGAGATAAACACCTCATCAGCTTAAGGAAGAATAGCAACCAAAATTGCACTAGTGAGAACACGTCAAGACTTCTCTGTTACTGAAACATTAAACTCCGTTATTTTATGCTAGGAAACCTTTCAATCATCTTTATTAGAAGCAATATGAAATTAGTGTTGAAGATAAGCAGAAGAAAAACCTCTTTGAATTGTACTCTCAAATTTATGTTTGCCAAAAAAGCTAGCCCCTGAAATTGCTGCACTGGCTTCCTGACAAAGAGCTCAAGAAGTTTGAGACTTGTAAGGTAGCCCCAAAGTGAACCCAACATACATCCAATACCTCAAAAGCAAAAGGAATTAAAAATTTATCAAAGAGATCCAATCAAAAGAATTATATATCAAAGAAATGAAATCTGGGTTGCACATTTTATTAAAACAAAATTCTAACACTTACAAAATAGACTAACCTAATATTGTTTTTGTGTAACAGTCATTAAATATTATTTTGGTCAATTGAATTATTTTAGAAAATATTTGAAGCATAGACTTAATTTTTTTACTTCTAAAATAAAAACAGAGTAATGCCTACAACACTGTAAGAGAGTAATTTGTGCCACAACACACTATCAGTTAGCATGGACTTGACTTTAACAAAAGATAAACCATTTATATTTGGGAACATTTATATTTGGAAAATGTTTTTGAGAGGGAGGAAAGTTTTCTTTCTCATCTACCAAAATCATTTATCCTAAAATTGGGGGATTTAAAAGAAGATTTGTTGATTCTCTTATATTTTTATTAAAAGACTATATTACACTTATTATATATTAATCAAAAATTATTTAAATTCTTTAAAATTTTATTAAATTTTTTAATAAAAAATTGTACAAATATTATAAACTTAATAAACTAAATTTATACAAGTATTTAATATAAAATGTACATATCAAATATTTTTCATATAATATATAATCTCTTTTTTAGACGGTAAAATTGAAATTTTTATACATACTATTTTTCTTTCCCCCACTTTTCACTCTTTCTCAAACAAGAAATTTTTAATTTTTTCTTTCTCTCATCACCTCTTTTCAAATATGAGAGAGTGTGAAAAATTTTTCTCTCCTTCAACAATCCTTTTCCTCATTCTCATTTCCTCTATTTTCCTCTCACCCTCTAAAATTTCATCCAAATACAATGTAAGAGATTAATTTTTAGAAACTTATAACTCTTATCACAAGAAGCGTCAGTGTGCTTCATGTAGTTATTTTTAATTTTTACCTATGTAATCAAAAAAGAATTTTTTATTTTTATAATTTTTTTTTAAATTAACATTTAAATTTTTAAAATAAAATATTTAAGTTCTTAATTATGGTGTGAATTAAGTGACAATGAACGTATATTTTAAGAAAAAATCCGGCTAACCGCGACAAACAAGTATTACAGGCTCACCGGCACCGAACCCATTTGCTTTCGGCAGTAGGATCCATTCCAGACCGCCCTCACCAAGATAAGGCCAAATGGTCCGATTATTAAATCACCGGCTGCAGGGACAGCGATCCCAGGAACGCAAACAACTTTCCACTCATAATAACAACAATTGACAAATATACAAAATTTAGTGAAGTGTTTTAATAGTTAAAAGATTTCATTCATAGTGAATAGTCTGAATTATTATTCAATTGTTCTGTAAAATTAAATGTATATTTAAATCTGCACACTTATAAAACAAGATTAATAACTTTTGCTAGTTTCTACGTAGTCATTGTTAATTTTTATGAGATTTATTCTTTTATAAATTGAAATTTTTGGTATTTAAATAGTGCAAGTAAGACAATCTTTTATAATAAGATTATAGTGTGTCATTTTATTTTTTTATTTTAAAAATTAAAAAAAAACATAAAAATATTTAATGATACCCATTGGTGTTAGTGACAACCAATAACAAGGAATTATTTTGTAGGATATCTTTTAGGGTTTTATTTCATTGGAAAATTGTATTGTAATTCTTAAAATATGCATTATACTCTTTTAGAAGATATACTCTAACTTATCCAACTTATCTATGTTTTTTTTTGTCAAAATCAATACATGTACTATATTCTTTGGGAAAATGTACTGCATTCGTTTAAACTACGTACTGTATAACAGAATTCTTTCTTATTAATTTCCGATTAAAAGTGTTCAAATTCTAGCAGAATTTTTCTAGACAAAAAAATAAATAAATAAATAAATAAAGGCAAAACAGGGCAACCATCAAAAAGGCAAAAAAATTAGAGAGAAATGCAGGGCGATGAGGCCAAGGTCTTGCTAGGCTTCTCCCCAAGTTCCAGACCCACCCCATCTCAGGTAAACTCCCCACCCTCACCCCCACTATCACAAACAAAAATGTAAAAGATAAAATTAAAAGCTTCCCTGTAAATCTACCCTCAATTGAAACCTGATCCTCCACTCCCTCTTAGGGTTCTGCCTGCCTTATGTTCATGATCAACTCTATTGGTAGCCCCAGCTTTCTGGGGTTAAACCTTTTGTGGGGTTGACTATTTTTCCCTTCTTTTTTATCTAGAAAGTTTTAATCTTTCTGAAGCAAATTTTATTCATGTTGTCTATTCAGTGACTTAAAGATTGGAACTTTGGGAATTGTTGGCAGTGAATTT
Source organism: Carallia pectinifolia (assembly GCA_037832335.1). NCBI lineage: Eukaryota > Viridiplantae > Streptophyta > Magnoliopsida > Malpighiales > Rhizophoraceae > Carallia > Carallia pectinifolia. The sequence continues at coordinate 3,130,516 of CM075447.1, read as the reverse complement.
TTTGATTAGACTGATATTTAGACTGTTTCTGATTTAAGCTCATTTAAAGATGCTTTGCTTTGTGATTTGTCACTTTTAACAATCTAAAGAACCATTTTTTTTCCCACTTTTTATGGTTGTTTTACTTTACAATCAAATGGGCAAGGCAGGTTAAAGCTGCTTACAGAAATAAGGTATGGGAGTGCCATCCTGACCTATTTCCCATCCATGAAAAGGCTCGAGCCGAGTCCCAGTTCAAGTCGGTAATGTTCAAGTCTTCTCTTTGTTTTCCATTCAAAAAATTCTGTGCATTCTTTGTTGGTTTTACCTATAGGTCACTTTTTTTTCCCCCTCCTTTTTTTTTTTTTTTTTCCTTCTGTTAGTTAGAATTGCCATGAATTGTTTGTTTGATCTTTGACCGAAGTTAACTCATATCATAACATAGCCATTTTTGCATCTTTGCTTTCTTATGTTGGTTGCACCTCTGATTGAAATTGATGTCAACTGCAGTTCCAATGGAGATTTTGTTGAATCTAATTTTTGTTAATATTGATCTTTTCTGTGGTTTTTTTGGTAAGAGCACGTGATTGCTAGTGTCATATACCTCAATTCACCCGATGGCCGTTGTTGGATAGAATGAATCATCATTTTGCTATTAGCTTCAGGCCTTAAGACAGAAGGGCCTCATTGTGAATTGACTACCATTATCGTGTCAACACACTTTTTGTGGCAATTGCTTGATGTCAACTACACCATATCTATCCCTTTTTCTCCTTTGTTTCCCCAGCAAGCTGTTTCATTGACTATTGTTGCCTTGGATTATTACTTTGTGCAATTACTTTAAAAGACAAAAATGACTGTTGTATTATCGGGCTGATCTTGCCATCATTGACTGCAGATTTCTGAAGCGTACACTTGCCTGCTGTCGGGTAACTCTTCTTTCTTGATATCATTTTTAGATATGTGAAAAGAGTTGGGCTTCCATAACTATGGTTTGCAAAACTCCCAAAGGCATTAGAAAACATATTAGAAAGACTTGCAAATCTGAACAGTGGCGTGTCTTAAGTATAGTTTTAGTAGATGTCTAATGGGTCTCCTTTTGCCATCAGCGAGATGACCTTGTTTTGGTGAATTTCTTTTGTCAAGTTTTTTGCTATTATTTTTGTATTATTATATTCTGAACAATGTCCTGTTTTGGAGTTTCCTAGTCACCTATGGTTGTAGATTTGTTGCTTTGGTTTGTAGTCCAGGTTTAGTTATGCATTGAGTAACGGTTCTAAGGAAGAGCCATATGTTGACAAAGTTGACTGGGGAGCTGCTCTTTGAAAGGATTTCTAGTGTCAAAACACTATATTCTATGAGTTAGGTTCGTTTCTTCCTTGTTCTTGGTGAGTGTTATTGATATTATTGGATTGTTGTGTTGTACCTTACACTAAAAAGTAACCTGGCTCTAGAGAATTCCATCTCATATACTGAATATGATTCCCATTTTATAGTTTGTGCTCTAACATTGCAGCTTAGGGATATAAAGTTGATCTCTTTTGTTAACCCCCGATTGTTGAAGAGATGGGCCCGCTTCGGTCCTCAGGGTATGTTGACCCTGGATGGGAGCACGGTGTCGCTCAGGATGAAAAAAAGAAGAAGGTTAAGTGCAACTACTGTGGAAAAGTAGTTAGTGGTGGAATTTTTAGGTTGAAGCAACATCTAGCTAAAATATCTGGTGAAGTCACTCATTGCGACAAGGTTCCTGAGGACGCATGTTTCAATATGAGAAAGAATCTGGAAGGTTGCCGTTCTGGTCGAAAACGAAGGCAATCTGAATATGATGAAACGTCGCTGGTTTATCAATCTAATGATTACAGTGAAATGGAAGAAACTCCTGGTAGTTATAAAGGGAAAGGCAAGAAAGTCATGTGTGAAAAGAACTTCGTCATAAGATTTGCTCCTCTTCGATCGTTGGGCTATGTGGATCCTGGCTGGGAACATTGTGTTCCTCAAGATGAAAAGAAGAAAAGGGTGAAATGCAATTACTGTGAAAAAATAATTAGTGGAGGCATAAACAGATTTAAACAACATCTTGCCAGGATCCCTGGAGAAGTTGCGTACTGTGATAAGGCACCTGAGGAAGTGTATCTTAAAATCAAGGAAAATATGAAATGGCACCGTACGGGTAGACGGCATCGGAAACCTGACACCAAGGAGATATCTGCTTTCTACATGCACTCAGATAACGAGGATGAAGAGGAAGAACAGGATGGAGGATTGTTACAATGTGCAACAAAGGATATACTGGCCATTGATTATAAAATTTCAGATAATGACATCAGAAACAACAAGGGGAGGTGTGGTAGTAGTGGCAACAGTGTTGAACCACTTACAAGAAAATCAAGATTGGATTCAGTGTTTTTGAAGTCACTTAAAAGCCAAAAATCATCACAATACAAGCAAGTGAAAGCAAAGATGGCTTCAGAGAAAAAGGCTAGGAAAGAAGCAATATCTGCTATTTGCAAATTCTTTTATTATGCAGGAGTTCCAGCAAGTGCAGCAGATTCCCCTTATTTTCATAAAATGCTGGAGTTAGTTGGCCAGTATGGGCAAGGCCTGCAGGGCCCTTTGAGCCAGTTGATATCTGGCCGATTTCTTCAGGATGAGATCAATAGCACTAAGGAGTACCTAGCTGAATTCAGGGCATCGTGGGCAATGACTGGTTGTTCTATTGTGGCTGATAGCTGGAATGATATACATGGTAAAACATTGATTAACTTCTTGGTTTCTTGTCCTCGAGGTGTATATTTTGTCTCTTCAGTTGATGCCACTGATGTCATCGAAGATGCTGAAAATCTGTTCAAGTTGTTGGACAAAGTGGTTGAAGAGATTGGCGAGGAAAATGTGGTCCAGGTATTAAATCCTCAGTTTTTGCTTTTCTCCTGCAATGTGCTGGTTTAAGTTTAGCTGTTAATAGCTGCCTAAGCTGTTATCTTCTTGCTTTCATCTCAGGTAATCACTAAGAATACTGCCACTTTGAAGACTGCTGGGAAGATGCTTGAGGAGAAAAGAAGACATTTATTTTGGACACCATGTGCTGCACACTGCATTGATAGGATGCTTGAGGATTTTCTAAACATAAAATGGATTGGAGAATGTATCGATAAAGCTAAAAGAATCACAAGACTTATATATAACAATTCATGGTTGTTGAGTTTTATGAAGAAAGAGTTTACCAGGGGACAGGAACTTCTCAAGCCAGCTGTTACAAAGTTTGCCACCACTTTTTTCAGTTTAGATAGTTTGTTGGACCACAGGATTGATCTTAAGAAAATGTTTCAGTCAAACAAATGGCTTTCTTCCCCATTTGCGACGTCAGACGAGGCTAAAGAAGTTGAGAAGATTGTCTCAAGTGTGCCATTCTGGAAGAAGTTGCAATTTGTGAGGAAAACTTTAGAGCCAGTTGCGAATGTCCTTCAAAAGATAGAAAGCGATGAGATCCAGTCAATGCCATGTATATATAATGACATGTGCAGCGCTAAGTTTGAAATTAAATCCATTCATGGGGATGATGCACGAAAATATGGACCTGTCTGGAGTGTGATAGAAAATCACTGGAACTCATTGTTCCACCATCCTCTTTATGTGGCTGCTTACTTTCTCAATCCATCATACCGCTATCGTCCTGATTTTATAGAGGTATTGCAAACTGAAACTGCTCCTTTATTATTTAAAATTCTCTCAAGCATTTGATTTTAATTTCCTCTTGTTTGTCATTATAGCATCCTGAGGTAATTCGTGGTTTAAATGAATGCATTGTTCGACTAGAAGCTGATAATGGAAAAAGAATTTCAGCATCCACGCAGGTAATGCATTCTTCCGTTCTTGTATCTGGTTCTACTTTATAATGGCAAGGCTATTGCTCATACTGTCTATAATGCTCCTTAGTGATGCCATAAAAGTAGACAAAATAATTGTTATTTATTTTTTATTCAATATTATTTAATTACTGGACCTTACTTTTGTTTCCCTTCTCATGTAATTAGATTCCTGATTTTGTATTTGCTAAAGCTGATTTTGGAACTGATTTGGCTATAAGTACTAGAATGGAGCTAGATCCAGGTATGCAACTCAAGTCCTGTGCAACTTAATGCCTAGCTTGGAAGTAATAAATGTGGTTGTCTGTATATTTGTGCAAAATCAAGAGATGATGTGAACCTATGCTACTTTTATTCTTGTAAGCTGCGTGGTGGCAACAACATGGGATAAATTGCTTGGAGCTTCAGAGAATTGCCATACGCATACTAAGCCAGACATGCTCTTCTATTGGATGTGAACATACTTGGAGCCCCTATGATCAAGTTCGCATCAAAAGGCACAATTGTCTGTCTCGGAAGAGATGGAATGAGCTTACCTATGCTCACTACAATTTACGACTACGAGAACGTCAGCTGGGAGTGAAGCTTGGTGAATCCTTTTCGTTTGACAGTTTCATGATTGAAAGCATGCTGGATGACTGGATTGTGGAGGCAGAAAAACAGGCTGTGCAAGAGGACGAGGTGCCTACATTTCTACATGCTTTTTTGTGCAGAAGTTTCTTTTTATCTCATGTGCTGCTTAAGGTTGCACATAAAGTGATTTAAGAATTTATTCTTGAATCCTTGTCATTTTAGGAGATCGTGGACAGTGAGATGGAACAATTTGGTGGAGATGAAATGGATGAGAACGATCATACAGAAAATAGACCTGCAGAAATGGTGACACTGGCTGGTGTGGACGAACCTTTCGAAACTAGTCCTGCTGCTGCAGGGGTTACCACTGATGATGATGGTTTTGATTTTCTTGATGATGATTTGACTGAATAATCATGTCCTAAAAGCATGGAGTAAGCAGTGAGACACAATCAGAGGAAATGAATGCTGATGAGAAAAGTTACTTATTGTCTGATTCATGTCTCATATTTTGTTCTGCTGTATGTGTTTATTAACGAGTTCATTTAGTTTGATCAGAAATATTTTCAGGTTTTCTTTACCCGCATTGATTTCAATCTCTTCCTTCATCCCTAACGTTTCCTGTCTGCAATTCTCAATAGATTTTATTCCGCGTGGGGAGTGCCATTCTTTTTTCCTTTCATGTCAGAATCATAGAGAGGCCTGGAATGTCTGTCATTTGCTTTTGTACATGAGCTAGTTCAGTTGCAAGTTGTCTAATTAGAATGTGCTAGTTTGGGATTGAGTTTGCAAACCATGAAAAAATTGCTAATCACCTTGCTTTAGAAGTGGGTGATGCGCTGAACAGATACAGAACCTATCAAAGTTAAGTATTAAATTTGACTTGCTTTTTAAATGTCATGACATGGCTGGCACAGGTGCAGGAGGTAAAGATTCTGCTTCAGGTAACTATACTGTTCAAAGGTTTTCTTGACTTTCATTTTCTTTTTTGCTTTTCTGGGATGTCCCCATCGTCTCCCCGGTGGACATAATCTCTCTTGATTAACAGCATATACCCAAGTTGTGAGGACAGGAGTCCCCAGAACACGGGGCGGACGAAAGAACCGTGGCCTGATCGGCGTGCCCTTCCTTTTTATTGTCCTGGGAACAGTTGGACTGGGAATCTTAAATGCCAGCAGGTGAAAGAAACTGTCAAACCTGAGGATGATAAGTTCTTGGTCTAGGTTAGAATGTTTGGTTAAACGTTTTGTTCGCATTTTGCTTGACAGGGCATACAAAAAGCAGAAAGATACGAATCCTTCACACAATCCTTTTCTGCCTTGATGTGAGACCATCATGTGGAATCCCGGGTAGCACTTGGAATTGTCCGGAAGCATTAGTCAGTACATCGGATTGTTCCTGGTGTGCCTATGTTACTGCATGTTGCAAAGCTCCTGCATATTTTCTCCTTAATTGGTGCTATTTTATGCTTTAATTTCTTTGAGGTAAATGCCAATTTAACTTAGCCAAACTCTTCGTGGGGCACTCAAATTATCCTCTCATTTTTAGCTTGCAGATGGTCCACAATTTTTTTGTTTTTTGGTTTTTTCAAAGAGTAATTTTGTTTTCGGAGGTTAACGATGTAGCAGTACCAGAAGAGATCATATGATTGCTTGGCATTGCGAAACAAGCAGCAGGCATTGCGTTCCTGCCTTTACCCACTGTAAAATAGTTAATGGGAACGTACGGAAAATCGGTTTGGTCATCATCTTAACATTAGAGCCGTTGAGTTCCATATTGTTTATAGGATAAGTGATGAACTCTTGGCGAAAGTTTCCACTAGAGCAAACTAGTGGGTAGCCATGAATGTGTTCAATTTGATTACGCATGAAAATATGTCAACTATTAAGCATATACGTTGAATGCACAACAGTTAATGAACATAGTTCGCAACTTTTTTTTTTTGTTTTTAAAGTTCATTAGAACTAGTAGTCTAACAGTAAAAAGAAAAAGAAAGTAAGCGCTAAATCTTAAGTTCAAATTCCAAACTTGGAAGTTAGAGATATGCTCCTTCAATCAACTGAATTGGTTATCTAGTTCAATCAACCGAATTGGTTGTCTAGTTCGCATCTTTAAGATAGTGAAAACATCCCAAATGGCATAAAAATCTCAAAAAAGCATAAGCCCAGGCATAGACCTGCCGAACCACCTTGGAAGTGATAGGCTCTTTATCAACTTTCAGGGATTTTACAAGTCTGCACTCTAAAGCGGGGCATACGCCCAATTGGACAACGGACAAATGTGAATTTGTTTCTTATTGATGTTTTGTTTTCTCAGTGCAAAATGAACTAATATTGAAATGTCGGCAATTACAGAAAGCGAATGCCGATTCCAGGCCTACCTACAAAATGAAGGAATAAAGCAAACCACATGTTCATCATGAACTAACAACTTTAACACAAAGTAAAGAGGAACATAGGAGAGCAGACGTTGAACAAAATAAAGTACACCACACAATATTAATAATAGCAGTCTCTGCAAACTAATGTCATACCCAGATTCTGAATTCACTCTAACTGAAAAATAGGAAGTGGCATTTGCAGTAACATAGTCCTCCATGGTTGATGTGTATGACAACCTCCATAATCTGTATCAATGGTACACGAGGGTTCAGGCCCAAGAGTAGAAGTTCCCATGTGAATATGAGCAAACCTTAAAAGAGAATCACTTCACGTCTTTCTCCTAATAACTTTCCGCCTGTCCATCAAGTATACCACTTAGCTTGTTATCTGAAGCATTGACTGATCAGAAACCACCCAAAGAGAATCTCTAAACACCTTGAGCCAACTAAGGTAATAAGCACGCACAATGATAAAGCTGGACAAATAGCATAGATGGAATGGCCATACCCAAATAGACCACAGTTCAATGTGAAATTAAAGATTGATAGGCTGAAACCAAAACTCCAGGGTGCTTCTCCAACTCCATCTTGTTGCGAAGGAAAGATATCCAGCAAGAATATAACATTCAGCAGATGGCTTGTAATTGACAAAACCTCATAATCCAGGTAAGCAGCAAAGCTTCAAAAATAGGCCTTGATTGCAGGAAGCAGCTTACCATCTCAAATGTGTAACATATGTGAATTCCGTAACATCGAACATGTGACATCACCATAAGAATCCTTCTTGCTCACCAGAATAAAGTTCTCATCAAACAAGAATAGAAAAGACAAAACCTAAACTACCTTCTTAATTCATAATATAAGTGCAGAAATACAACATAGTTTCAACTTTTATTAACTATAATAGATTTTTCAACTGACCCAAATTTCCACAAAGCCACCAGCATTCCGTCAATATACCTTTTCGTGTAGGGTCACTTAGTCGGGACCAGCACTGATCTCAATTCAATTAAGCACCAGTGCCTATACTGTTTTAGTGTCTTGAATGGTGATAGCAACAGGTTTCCATCCTGAAGGATGATGGATAATCCACTTCTTCAAAGCAACAGTCATATTCAAGATCTGGAGTACTTCACCCAAAGCGAGATCTTCCAAGCATTCCCTTTTCAGAATCAAAGCTGCTTCATATCTGTATGTCGGTGAGAAACCATATAGAATAGTTTTGATATCATAACCTAACATTCAAAGAAAGTCAAATTAGGAAATAACAAGGCAAGCAATTTACCTGCAATTGGAGGCCATCATGGCAGATCGGCCAACTGAAGAAGTTAGAAACATTCGTATTTTATCCCATGTTGCTTTCGGATACTGATTAGGATTACCCCCTATAGGATTCACACACTTCCATAGTCTCTCATTTTTACCAACATATAACTGTACTGCACCTAAGTTCTGCATCATTATCATATTGTGCTCAATTGCACTATCCAGAGCCTTCCTTACATCAGTATTGCAGTGTTTTGGATCACCAAAACGAATACAGTCAGTTATGTTAGCTTCAGTGGGCATAATTTTTTCAATTTTCAAGGTGTCCAAGGCAAGCAAGATAACCCCAATAAGGCCTTGCACATATTCTGGAGGAGGTGGATGCCCTTGAGCTCCCCAAGTACCATTATTAGGATTGGTGCTGGATAACATAAAATTGGATGGAGCAGGTGGAAATTCAGGAACTTTAGGAAGCCGATTGCTTGCTTGGCTACTGTTTATGAAACGCTCTCTATTAGGTCCATTTAAGGTAGCAAAACTTCGAGGCTCAAAAGAGCCTGCTTGAAAATCTTTTACACTTTGATGAGGATAATTAGGAGGATTTGGAACATAATTGGGCTGTTCAGACATACTTAGCTTACCAATATCGGGCATATTCATGGGAGGGAGAGGTGAAAATCCAAGAGAATCAGCTACAGCATTCATTGGACGATAACCATGATTATGATGGGTAATTGGACGTAACAGATTATCAGCCACAAAAGGACGTTGTGGTGCAGGGGGGTTATTCAGCCTTGGAAGATGCATATGGTGACTTTGAGATGGATCAGAATAATCCGAAATAGGCCTACTTGCTGGATCACCACCCCCAAAGAATTCGTGTGGGGCTTTCTTAAACTGCTTTTGTTGTGCATGTTCTTGTTTTAAACTGTATTCATAGCTCTTGGTTTCTTGAGATATAACTGGAGCACTGGAGGCCCTTGAAATGTTCGGCTGAGCCGGGCCGTTACCAATATATTTACCCTTGGATCTGAAATCTCTACTTTTTGCATTAATAAATGAATTTTGACTTCCCGATGAAAGGCTTTCAGAACTGAAGGCCATTGATTGGCTGAACTGAGTAGGTTCAGAACACATACTTGCTGAAGTCACAGCAGCAAGTTGTGCCGATTCGTTACTCGAAAGAGGGGGTCCTCCTGCCGAAAGACTAGTCCAAAGCCATACAGTCCTCGCCGCAGCAATTAGCGGTGCAGAAGCCTTGTGCGGCTGTGCCAAGAGTATATTATATCTCCTCATGCGAAGCTGATGTAAAGCGTTGGAAAAATCCCGGTCACCAGAAATAAGTAAATAATTGGCCGGCGCCGGATTGTCCACTGCCCAGAAAAGCATATCAACAAGAATTTTCTTGTCACTCGCATCTTTCACGCCTGCTTATCAATCATTAGATCAAATATTTCATCCAATCAGCACAAAATCCAAAGAACAATCAAACACATTGCAAAGTACACTTCCGGCCGCACATCACAAATACAGAAAACACTCTTCTTCTAAAGTCCAACAATCCAATTCAAGAACAGATCAGAGTCAGACCAACCACATCAGTTAAACCCTAGAACAGTTAAAAAAAATCAATCCAAACAGTACGAAAACAAAAATTACAACCAAAAAAAAGAAAGAAAACCTAAACAGTTAACCAGTAAAGACAGTACCGGCGGGGACGTGATTGAGGGCGATGCCGGTGCTAGAGAGAGCCCGCTGGACGGGCTCCGGTATACGATTCGTGTCGCCGTAGGCGGAGATGGAGACGGGACCTCGGTAATTCATGTTCGCGAGGGCGGAGCTTATGTTCTGGGCGATTGAGTGGGGGTCGCACACCTTGGGCACCTGGCAGTTCTCTATGTCCCACCAGACCGAGGTCTTCGCCGCCACGTACTGCGCCTCCGTCGCCCCCCGCCCGGCCGCGGCGGTGGCATCTCCGGTCACATCTCCAACCATGGCGTTAAAGCTAAGATGTATTAATCCAGTCTTCGCTTAGGGCCAAGATTGCATGTGCACTTCTGCGTGACTTCTCCGAATCTTTCTCTTCTTCTTCTTCTTCTTGCTTGTTTCTTTGAGATTTTCTTTTCTTTTCTCTTCTTTTCTTTTTTCTTCTTTTTTTTTTTTTTGTTGTTTTATTCCTTTTTTTCTCTTTTCGAGTCCTTCCGACTCCCTTTAGTGACTGCGGACGCGCTCGCTTCTCTTTTTTTTTTTTTTTTTTTTATTAGAAATCATCTGATATTCAGTCTAATCAATTGATTAATTTAGATCGACCTAAGCAAAATTTTAAAGAGTGGTAAAGGTCTCTCCAATAAATATTTAACGCGACTGTATTTTTAAAAATTTAAATTCGAGACCTATGATTAAACAGTAATAGACTCCTACTATCTACACTAACAATTACTGATCTCCTTTTTATTAATTGTCACTGTTGTTTGAGGTTATTTTTGGCCTGATAAATTAAGTGATAGTTGAATATCAAATTCATGATTCGATAATTGTTAAATAGATTGGGACGGATATTTGTTCGGGTTTATTAACATATACTTTTTTAATATAAAAACATTAGATAATAACGTTAAGGAATGATTTTAGTCTGATTTATGTATCGGTCGTGCACTTATTTTTTCTCAAAGAAAAGGGTTCCAGGCTATAAAAATACGATTTTAGCCCAGAATTCTGATCGTTAAAGAAGAAAAGAGGGAATATTAGAGGGCAGTTTGGGTACCCTGGGATCGTCAATTTCGGCGGTGATGGACTCGCAGGACTTGCTTGTAATTTGAGCGTGGAAGCGACCCGACGACCGACAAACACCAAGCCTAAGAAAATTTGGCTTGTAAATATTAATTCAGAAAAGGTTGTTGGATTGAGGTACAGGGGAAGAGGGTTACAGTTAAATATTATATATATTATTTATAAGTTTGTTATTTATTAATTTTAGTGATAAATTTTATAAATATTTTATAATATTTTTTTAACTTATGAAATATAAAATTATTAAGATTGAGATATAATAAATTTATAAATAATATACATAATACTTAATTCAATTACTATTTATGTACCTGTACTCATAATGATTTCCGATATAAAAGTTGATGCACTGTCAATACAATTACAATTACTAAAATAATACATAACATTAATATGAAAAGTAAAATTACTTAATCTTATTAATTAATTAAGTAATAATACATATAATCACGCGGTAAAATGAAGCATAGATGACTCAACTTTATTATCTTTCCTTGTGTCCCTTGCCTTTTCCATCTCTTTTGCGTGTTGATGTATAGTATAATAGTAGTATTATTAATATAAAGAAATTTGTTACAGATAGTCATTTTTTACTTTTTATTTTACAGACACCAATCACAAATTAACACATCAACACTTTTCAATGACATTTCTGTAATATTTTTGACATTCAATTTTTTGACAATTAATCAACACCTGTCACGTAAGCAACAACTGGAAAAGAGAAGGTAAAAGTGACTATTTCTAACATTTCTCTAATGTAAAACATTCGTTAAAAACATAACTTAAAAATTATATTATTTTGTTAATCTGTATTTGGTACTTCTGTGTCTATATATTTATTTCTATTAATTCGTTAAAGCGTAATAATAGCTTACATGAAGTTGTACTTCTTACTAAAAATATAGTTATATTAGAAATTTTTTCTTAATGACATTGCGATATAATGTAAACCAATACTTTAAAGTCTCTATGCGGGCTCAATTCATAGATTAGATTATAGTGTGGCAGATTTCAAAGTATAAAATATGATATGTCATTAATTACGGCCCAAATTAAAAATCACAAGACTAATAGCGTAAATTTACACCACATAAAGGTAAAACGCAAAAGAGGCAAACTATAGAGAGGCTTGACGAATTTGATTCTTCTTTTTTTTTTTTTTTTTTTTTTTCTGTTTTTTGGTATATAAAAAATGTAAGATCAGCTACGAGCCTGTCGTACCAGCCCTACCTCAGGCATAGTCAATGCATTACCATCAAGGCAATTGGGGAATGGTGAGCGGCGGTGATTTTCAATGAAATATGATTTTGGCATTGCCAACCATCAAAAATAACATTCAGACCAAAGCAAAGTGGATGAATAATTCATCTTTACTATCGTCCAGGAAAAGATTACAGACAGAATATCAGTCAGTCTAACAAAGATTCAACAACTTAAAAGTAATGAAAAATATACCAAGGCAGTAGAAATGAACAAAAGAACATAGCGCGAGCAAAGGAAAAGCCATATGCTGCGATTTACAGCTTCACACATTATGCACAAAATCAGATAAAATTGCATATAATGCAAGAACCAGGAACCGTCCAAATGATATACCGCTACCTTCTGTAACAACCCTCCATTATATTTTCACATGCACTGAAAGAGAGAGAGATTTAATTGCTGGGTGTGTCACCACCGGCAGGTCCTGGTCGGGCATTCAACAGGGGTTGGAGGGCTTTGACAACGATGCTCATGTTTGGACGAAAATCTGCTTCATATTGCACACACAGGGCAGCAACAGCAGCCATCTGGTAATGAAGAAAGAGATGTTTCAAGGTAAGGCCTAAAGCCATCTTTGTCCGTATGGCAAATGAGCACCTCTACAATTTTAGACATCTTTTAGGTAAATGAAGCCGAAAAGTGAAAATAATTTGCCAGCACACAAAAGTGTCGGACGTGGTTGGCCAAGAGTAATCCATTCACCAATTTTCAATAAAACCAGTATTATTGTCTTGTGATGATGAACACAAATTTTCAAGTGTGGTAAATACCTTTGCTACTGCTTTAGGTGGAAACTCTCCTTGTAATCTTGCATCCACACACTGCCTGACCTTGTCTTCACTAAGTTTTGGTGTAGCCTAGCATGTTCCAAGGTCCAATTTTCAGTCATGATATAGGCAAAAAGAATAATCTCCTTTGTTTCATACTTTCAGGAGTTGATCAAGAAAATAAGTGCCAGACATTAGATACTAAGAATATAGCAGTACCCATGTCACTAAACTCTGCTGTCCTCGTGGTAATGTGTGATCAACAGGTTTTCGCCCAGTCAGAAGCTCAAGAAGGACAACACCAAAACTGTACACATCACTTTTTGCATTCAACTGTCCAGTCATTGCATATCTGCAAAAAAACACGGGCAACACATCCAAGAAAAATTTTCAAGGCGCACATGGTCAAATTTCCAAAATCAGGGGCATTCGAGTAAAGTGAAAATATGCTCTGTTTGATCACCTCCAATTCAACTATTGGAAGGTTATGGAGAAGAAAATATCCACAAGTCAATGACATTCCACTATTGGAGGGTTATGGAGAAGAGTGAGTTTCTTTTTCTTCTATAATCCTAGCAATAAGCATTGGCTCAGTTTTAGGCTCCTTCTTAGAACACATATCTGAGTCATTAACCAAAACCCTGACAGCTGAGCTCATGAGTTGTTGAGTCCTTAAAATCCTCGTAAGCACATATTACAAGAAATGAAAACAGCATCTAGTATTGTCTATGGAGAAGAAGACAATCCATTAATATAAAAAATCTTACTCTGGAGCATGGTAACCAAATGTTCCCAGAACACGAGTGGAATGGAGACGTGCAGCCATATCAGGAGCTTGATTTGACAAGTCAAAGTCCGCAATCTTTGCAACATCATCATCAAAAATCAGAACATTGCTGGACTTAATGTCACGATGAATGATGTGAGGATCAGCCTTTTCATGCAAGTAGTCAAGCCCTTTTGCAGCACCAACAGCAATTTTCACACGTTGTTGCCAAGAAAGGACAGGTCCAGGTTGTGCCCCTTTGACACCTTTCCTCCCTGCAATAACATTTTATAACTAGAGCAGTTAACCACACTGTCCAACCAACACAAAGTAACCACCATTTGCATCAAGAGCCAAAAACTTTGGCCTAAGTATTTCTATGATATACCACCATTATTAACAAGTATGCTAAGTATGAACAAGTAAGCTAAGTACTAGATATATCCAACATAAATAGTGCCAACTTTCTGAAAACTTTTGAAGTGTGAATAATGTGCACTTTTCATTTAGTTTAGGAGACCTCTGAAAAGTTGATTTATAGTGCAATCAATGTTTTCCTCTTTACAAACTCAATAAGAAGCTAATGTTTCACATGGCCGGAAGAATTACGCCCACATTAATTATAAGTATATTTTGAAATGATCTAAACTTCCCAAAATGCATTTTTAAAGGATGAGAACCACAAGCAAAACTGGACTGCAAAATAACATTAAGGATCTCCTTGGCTTAAGCACTTATAAAATGCCACTTTCTGAAACAGTATGATCATAAATACCATGGAGAATATCATGAAGGGATCCATTGGATGCAAATTCATAGGCAAGCACACGAGATCCACCATCAACACAATACCCAAGTAACTGTACAAAGTTCTCATGCTTCAACCTCGATACCATGGAGACCTGTAAAGTTCAACAGACAGTTAAAGTTTAACATCTGACCATAAAAATATTATCATTCTTCAATAGACAGAGAAAAAATTTTCATTTTTTCAACCAAACCTGTGCTAAGAATTCATCATCGGGTTGTTTGCTAGCATCCAATTTTTTTATTGCTGCAGCTTGCCCACTCTTAAGTTCCCCATAATAAACTCTTCCATATGAGCCCTCTCCAATCAAGGAATTTGTGCTAAAGTTATCCGTCACCTCCTTTAATTCATCCGGTGATATTGCAGGGACTTCAATTGGCTGGATCTTAATGGCCTGAGCACCTTTAGGTGTTGTGTCTGATGCATGCTGACCTCCTACATTACCTGTTTATTGAGCTTCAACTCAGTTAAACTGAGAGACCCAAATAAAAAACCGGACAAACCCACATATTATCAAAAATTTTCGTGACTATTATTTGAAAAGAACAAAATAAACACCGTAGAGAGTGCATATATTATTTTAAGTGACACAGAATGAAAGACCATAAAAATAGGCCAAAATTGTGTAACAAACTGAATCTCGGGTTAATGATGTTTTTATTGAATTGCACAAGTGAAGGTATCCGTCTTAGAGTAACCCTTCTGCTTTGGGCAGTGGATATACCTGCTGAAGAACTTTTAACTGCATATGGGCCTCCACTATCAGCAGTTTTATGGGGTTCATCCTCCTCACAACAGCCGAAGCAACTCATGATTCGAACTTCTAAGAGAAACCCTCTGTAACACAAAAGTGTCGCGCTAAATCGATCGAAAGAAGCTCTTATTTAAACAGAAAATTGGCAAAACAGCCGCATCTAGAGAAACAAAGAGCAATTGTGCAAATACTTATCAGAATGCGGACAGCAAAATCTAGGACCTTTCAAGAACTTTAAATTTAATTATCCTATCAGTAAACGTAGATTACCAAAGTGCCAAGCATTTCAGATATTATGCCGACAATTAATCACTAGCAAAATAGGTTGATGCCTTACAAGAGAAAAAGCCAACACAAAAGACATGACTGAATATAACAACTGCCTTTCTTCGTCACCCCCTACCATCCAAGATATGTTTGCTCCACGAGGCCATTACTCAGAGCCAAATTTTTAAGTTGTAGATTCATACTAACGGGATGTTGATACACTTAGAAAAACCAAACCGGGGATCAAGGTAAGCGAAAAGAAAGGAAGATCCCACCAAACTCAAAGCCGAAACATTTCCAATGCTTTCGAGTATGCATCAGAAGAATTCCGGTTATCTTGAATGAGATCCTTCCTTGTCTTATAATTTGGCTAACAAGTCAAGACGAAAGAGAAAAGAGAAAAATCCCCAAATTAAAACAAGACAAACGCACTGAAATAAAACTCCAGTACAGAGCATTTCACAACCAACTAGGAACAACAAATGCAATCAATTACATCAGTAAGAAAATTTCACGACACACTGACAATAAAATATGC
>CM075447.1:12500-15000 GCA_037832335.1 Carallia pectinifolia | reverse complement strand
TAGGGTTTAGGGTTTAGGGTTTAGGGTTTAGGGTTTAGGGTTTAGGGTTTAGGGTTTAGGGTTTAGGGTTTAGGGTTTAGGGTTTAGGGTTTAGGGTTTAGGGTTTAGGGTTTAGGGTTTAGGGTTTAGGGTTTAGGGTTTAGGGTTTAGGGTTTAGGGTTTAGGGTTTAGGGTTTAGGGTTTAGGGTTTAGGGTTTAGGGTTTAGGGTTTAGGGTTTAGGGTTTAGGGTTTAGGGTTTAGGGTTTAGGGTTTAGGGTTTAGGGTTTAGGGTTTAGGGTTTAGGGTTTAGGGTTTAGGGTTTAGGGTTTAGGGTTTAGGGTTTAGGGTTTAGGGTTTAGGGTTTAGGGTTTAGGGTTTAGGGTTTAGGGTTTAGGGTTTAGGGTTTAGGGTTTAGGGTTTAGGGTTTAGGGTTTAGGGTTTAGGGTTTAGGGTTTAGGGTTTAGGGTTTAGGGTTTAGGGTTTAGGGTTTAGGGTTTAGGGTTTAGGGTTTAGGGTTTAGGGTTTAGGGTTTAGGGTTTAGGGTTTAGGGTTTAGGGTTTAGGGTTTAGGGTTTAGGGTTTAGGGTTTAGGGTTTAGGGTTTAGGGTTTAGGGTTTAGGGTTTAGGGTTTAGGGTTTAGGGTTTAGGGTTTAGGGTTTAGGGTTTAGGGTTTAGGGTTTAGGGTTTAGGGTTTAGGGTTTAGGGTTTAGGGTTTAGGGTTTAGGGTTTAGGGTTTAGGGTTTAGGGTTTAGGGTTTAGGGTTTAGGGTTTAGGGTTTAGGGTTTAGGGTTTAGGGTTTAGGGTTTAGGGTTTAGGGTTTAGGGTTTAGGGTTTAGGGTTTAGGGTTTAGGGTTTAGGGTTTAGGGTTTAGGGTTTAGGGTTTAGGGTTTAGGGTTTAGGGTTTAGGGTTTAGGGTTTAGGGTTTAGGGTTTAGGGTTTAGGGTTTAGGGTTTAGGGTTTAGGGTTTAGGGTTTAGGGTTTAGGGTTTAGGGTTTAGGGTTTAGGGTTTAGGGTTTAGGGTTTAGGGTTTAGGGTTTAGGGTTTAGGGTTTAGGGTTTAGGGTTTAGGGTTTAGGGTTTAGGGTTTAGGGTTTAGGGTTTAGGGTTTAGGGTTTAGGGTTTAGGGTTTAGGGTTTAGGGTTTAGGGTTTAGGGTTTAGGGTTTAGGGTTTAGGGTTTAGGGTTTAGGGTTTAGGGTTTAGGGTTTAGGGTTTAGGGTTTAGGGTTTAGGGTTTAGGGTTTAGGGTTTAGGGTTTAGGGTTTAGGGTTTAGGGTTTAGGGTTTAGGGTTTAGGGTTTAGGGTTTAGGGTTTAGGGTTTAGGGTTTAGGGTTTAGGGTTTAGGGTTTAGGGTTTAGGGTTTAGGGTTTAGGGTTTAGGGTTTAGGGTTTAGGGTTTAGGGTTTAGGGTTTAGGGTTAGGGTTTAGGGTTTAGGGTTTAGGGTTTAGGGTTTAGGGTTTAGGGTTTAGGGTTTAGGGTTTAGGGTTTAGGGTTTAGGGTTTAGGGTTTAGGGTTTAGGGTTTAGGGTTTAGGGTTTAGGGTTTAGGGTTTAGGGTTTAGGGTTTAGGGTTTAGGGTTTAGGGTTTAGGGTTTAGGGTTTAGGGTTTAGGGTTTAGGGTTTAGGGTTTAGGGTTTAGGGTTTAGGGTTTAGGGTTTAGGGTTTAGGGTTTAGGGTTTAGGGTTTAGGGTTTAGGGTTTAGGGTTTAGGGTTTAGGGTTTAGGGTTTAGGGTTTAGGGTTTTTAGGGTTTTTTAGGGTTTAGGGTTTTAGGGTTTAGGGTTTAGGGTTTAGGGTTTAGGGTTTAGGGTTTAGGGTTTAGGGTTTAGGGTTTAGGGTTTAGGGTTTAGGGTTTTAGGGTTTAGGGTTTAGGGTTTAGGGTTTAGGGTTTAGGGTTTAGGGTTTAGGGTTTAGGGTTTAGGGTTTAGGGTTTAGGGTTTAGGGTTTAGGGTTTAGGGTTTAGGGTTTAGGGTTTAGGGTTTAGGGTTTAGGGTTTAGGGTTTAGGGTTAGGGTTTAGGGTTTAGGGTTTAGGGTTTAGGGTTTAGGGTTTAGGGTTTAGGGTTTAGGGTTTAGGGTTTAGGGTTTAGGGTTTAGGGTTTAGGGTTTAGGGTTTAGGGTTTAGGGTTTAGGGTTTAGGGTTTAGGGTTTAGGGTTTAGGGTTTAGGGTTTAGGGTTTAGGGTTTAGGGTTTAGGGTTTAGGGTTTAGGGTTTAGGGTTTAGGGTTTAGGGTTTAGGGTTTAGGGTTTAGGGTTTAGGGTTTAGGGTTTAGGGTTTAGGGTTTAGGGTTTAGGGTTTAGGGTTTAGGGTTTAGGGTTTAGGGTTTAGGGTTTAGGGTTTAGGGTTTAGGGTTTAGGGTTTAGGGTTTAGGGTTTAGGGTTTAGGGTTTAGGGTTTAGGGTTTAGGGTTTAGGGTTTAGGGTTTAGGGTTTAGGGTTTAGGGTTTAGGGTTTAGGGTTTAGGGTTTAGGGTTTAGGGTTTAGGGTTTAGGGTTTAGGGTTTAGGGTTTAGGGTTTAGGGTTTAGGGTTTAG
>CM075446.1:21855953-22010957 GCA_037832335.1 Carallia pectinifolia | reverse complement strand
AAAATAGTTCAGATTTCATTTTCTTTTTTTTTTACATTCATATACGTGATCATTCAATAGTTGTTCATATTTCTAGTTGTATATCGTCTGTGTGATGATATTGTAGAGAAATTGTGAATCAAGAATATGTTTTTTAATAAATTTCTAATACATATAAGTGAACTCTAGTGGTGCACTGGAGAGTTTTCCACGTAAAAAATTTTGGTGTCTCTGTTATTATTTTTCTATTGATTATTGCGCTTAATTGGTGATTATTGGTACTGGTGAAAATTACTATCACATCTATTTATTAATCCGTAGGAAAAGATAACAGATTCAGGATCAGAGTCTGTTTGATAGCTGGTTAATTTATGTTATTATTGTGAACACGTCATTTCCCAACAAAGTGTTATATACATGTTGTGTTATATACATGTTGCTCTTTACTCTGTTTGAGAAGATGCAGAATTTTAAGACTCTTTAGACTGTTAATTTTCTAATTTCTTTTCTTTTCCCTGTTTAGTATTTCGATTGCATATATATATATATACTGTAAAATTCCTTTTTTAAGAGAAATAGGTGGAGGCTGAGCTTGTTCATGTTGAATATATCGTTGATGGCCAAAATGGAGTAATGCTAGGGGTAAAAGTTAGCATGAAACATTCTAGCAGCTGAACTCACTACACGTGCTTGTAATTGATGCCACTCAGGATTAAAGGAGATTCCAATAGATAAGAAGGTAAACAGAGTGTCTAGATTACTCTATAATTTTACATTTTTCTTGTTGTCAAGTTATTAAAAACATCAGTTTTTTATGCAATCATGACTGCTGTTTTAAATATGAATATCTACATCACTTATGTCCATCTGAAAGTGAGGATTATATTTGAGAAATAATATTGTGGAAGTTTGATTTACAATGTTTTGATCAGGGACCATTTCTGTTCGTTCTCTTTTAAAAGAGATAGCTTTCAATCTAATGATATTGCCCTTTTTTGGCTTTCAATTTAATTTTTGTTATCTTTCATATTTACCCTTCCCCAAACTCCATAGTGTGGAGCCCTTAGTACTAAGTCTCCCATTAATCTTTCATTGTAGAGCAATTGTTACCTCTTTGTTCGGTTATTTATGAGATGTGATTATTCCTATCCATAATTGCTATTGCTGAACTTGAATTTTTTATGTCAACTTGTAAGACGTCACTGGAATGAACTTGAAATTTGTACTATTGTCTTTTGAAAGTTCTTCCCTTGTTTTTGTTTCTTGCGTTGGTGTCATCTCCCTGGGTCCTTTCTGACCTGATTAGAATTGGATTGAAAAAGATACAATTGGATAGAAACAGCTTCCTTGCTGCATTGATTAAATTCAAAGAAGTTTTGAGAGCTTCTGTTAGGAGGCATCATCTCTGTGGTAATCTTAAAGATTCTTAGCAGACTGATAGTGTGGCATTAAAAAACTACTTTGATGCTGGTATTAAGCAAAATACCAAGGTATCATGCTCCTTCTCTTTCCTCTCTACTATTTGACAAGGTAAAACGGAAATTCAATGTCATCTCTTTTTTAATGTTAAGCAAAATGAAATGAAGCTTCTATATATGTACAATTTATAATAAAATAAACGATTTATTGCTTTTTCTATGTGATTATTTGTATAAGCCATCAAAAGTGAGGATATAATGACAGAACATTCGTTGGCCATGTGAATATTTCACATGTACTATATATTGTCTCCACTTTGTTGTTAAATTTAATGGTTGTTATCAATCATGTGTCGATATTATCTTCATTATCTGTTCTGTTATCGTTATCGCTAACCAAGTGTATATTTCACTTGTGCAGAAAAGGGATTCTTGTCCATTCTTTTTTCAGTAACTTTACTTTCATATCTCAAAATGCCTAATGTTGGAGCTGCAAGTAGTTAATTATTGTTGAAAAAAACGATAATATTGCTATTAAGATGGGATCTCTATATTTGGCCAGTTTCGTATAATTTTGCCTCAGAAAGCATGCACCGACGCTGCATATTGCCAAAAGGGTTTATCTGCTTACGCAACTGGTTATTAGTCTAGCTTCCATGCCCACATAAGAAGAGATTTTGCATCTGCTGGTGGACAAAAGCCAGAAAAGCAGGAGCCAGAAAGCCCTTCCCATCAATGGCACATTGTCATACTACATGTTTGATACGGCTTTCATAAGTTTAAACCGACCGGTCAACAAGACTTTGGGGTCAACCCCATTGCAAATGTCAAGATTGGGACCACAATGGCAATTAAACGTACATGAAAAGCAGTGATCAAAACCTCCCAAACGTCATATATTTACACAGGAGTCTCATAAATTGTGATTGTATGTAAATAACAAACAATAGTTTTTTTTGGCCTAAGACTACCTGATATCCAACTTGAAGGCTACTTAGTCCAAACTGATCCTAATAGAATCACATGAACAATAAAAATCTCATAATAAATATTTAACAACCAACAGTTTTGTGACTTGAAAATGCTCCCCAAAACTAAAGGCTAGGATGCCGAAAGAGGTGAGAAGCCCAACGAAAGTCCTCCCGAGTGAGTAGCAAAACATCAGAAGCCCACGTGATCTTGTTTACTTACAATTTAGGCCCGAGCCTTTTCTATAAAAAGAGCATGGAGGACTCAAGTCTGTGGACTTTGTGGGTTTAGAATCTGTCTTCAGGCCCGGTAACGAGCTGGCACTAATATGCCACATGGAGATGGAAATAAAACCCTTTTCCGCTCCTTTTAAAAACTGGACCGGTGGTATCATTAGGCTATCCATGCCTTAGTCTCCATGGACTATAATTTTAACGCCGATTAAAACATTTCTATAGTAAACCAAAAAAAAAAAAACATTTCTATATCTTTCGTAAAATTTTATTCAAATAAATTTAATTGAGTTTGCCCGTTGAATTCTATCTGTAGTGATAATAATTTGAAGCTAAATTGATCAAATTTAATTCTCTTGTTTACTATCATGTTTTAATTTTGTAGGCCTTGATCTAGAGGCCGTGGAGAATCATGGCCAATGAATACATCCCAGACGGGCAACGAATGCAACGAAATTGACTATTTTACACTTTGCAGATTGTTCCTTGAAGACTACTCAAAGTCAAATGTGAGTAAATTGGCAAGCCTTGATCTGGAGGCCGAGGAGAATCATAGCTAATGAATACATTCAAGACACAATACAACGAAATTGACGATTCTACACTTTGCAGATTGTTCCCTGAAGACTACTCAAAGTCAAATGTGGGTAAATTGGTAACTTAAAAAATTTAAAATAAAATAAAAAAAAATAAAATATGGCAACAATGGCGGACGTAGAAAAAAAACATAAATTAAATTAAGAGAAACTTAACAAAAACATAATTGCAGATAAAATTATCAGCCAACTAATTAATTTGCTCCCAACTTTTTCTTATTCATTATCGCACCTACATTAATCTCAGCTTCAATTGCACTGCACGCACACGATTCCATCTATTAATCCTATCCGTCCATTGGATTCACCTGTTATGCTCTCGCTTTTCCCAACTCGCCGGTCGGCAATTCCTTGTAGGTGGCAATATATATATAGCATTAGTAGGGCGCTTGTATGAAAGTTTAGACGCTGTAAGGCGGGGGCTCGGGCATGTCCTTCACTAGGCCGCAAAGCAATGCATTGTCAGGGATGTTGTACTCGTCCCTGAGGGAGCGTTCTGGGGAGAGAACACTTGCGTACAGTTGTTGGCCAAGGTATGTTCTCTCCCACATCTCTGACCTGATATTCCACATTCCAGCATTGTCAAACGTCAACAATATGGCAGCCCACGATTTGGGGAAAACTTGGATGGTGGTTCTGCTCACTGTGTCCACGAGATTGTAGTTCTTTCTCTTCTCTGGAGTCCATGTGCCAGGCTCAATGCTGTGGACCATTCAAAGAGAAGACCCAGAAAAGAAAGAGTTAGAAACAAAATTTGAGTAATTTGTCTTTGATAAATTCAATGGAAAAACAATTAACGGAGTTTTAACTGATGAAAATCTGAAAATGACACTTACGCGACAGCAAAGAAAGAGTAGCCTGCCAAGTGATACGATTGGATGCTCTTCTCAGGATTCTCGAAGATGATTTCGACAAAATTACGGAAGGTAAAGCTCAGGACATTGGGCTGCGACACAATCTCGCCAATCTTGGCCGGTGGGTAATCTTGGATGCTGTTGTACTTAAAGACCTTGTTTGCAATACCGTAGTACTCGGCAAGCTTGAGGGGAGTCTTTGGGTCTACGTGAGAGACACCGTTGATGGCATAGCGAAGCTTGCCATTCGCTCTGCTTACCGAGCTCACGAACTTGATAGTTCGGGTGATGTTGATGGAACCATAGTGGAAAGAGCCTTGAGGATTGGGCCTGGCGGCACTGGCTGTGAGGTTCCACCGGAATGAACGGAACTGGTTGAGAGACCACGCCCATCCAACAGGCGCCTCAGGGAGCACAGGTGACGCTGGGCCCTTGCCGTTTGTGTAGCGGACGATTCCCTTGGCAGTGATAACTTTTTTGGTGAATCGAGTGGAAGCCACCATGTAATAGTCTTTGGGTTCTTGGTCGGCCGTCACAAGAACACTGAAGCACTGCCCAACATGCACGTCAAGGGACTCGTAAACATTCTGCACCACGTGGGAGCCCTCCATCTCCACAAGCTTCATTGAGTGGCCCTGTATCCTAAAGTTGAGGGATGTCTTGAGTCCTGCATTGCAAACTCTGTACTTGTAAGTCTTTCCAGGCTTCATGGTGAAGAGGGGCTCATCCTTGCCGTCTCCCTTGGCAGTTTTGCCATTGATGAGGACACCCTCTGGTCTGCCAATGGAACGCCCACTATCCAAGAATTTTCTGAGAGTGCCGTGGCTTTTGGTGAACCAGTCATTGACAATGACGGTGTAGTCGTCCTCAGGATCCGCATAAGGTACAGGGATGAGCAGGCGGCTGTTGATGCGCAGACCCCCAAAGCCACCGGCTGCCCTTTGCATGCCTATGGTTGGATAGTACATGTAACTGCCGATTTGGTCCTTAACCTGGAAGTGGTATGTGTGATTGGTTCCGGGAGGAATGGGGCAGTTTGTTCCTGGCACCCCATCTTGCCATGAGTTCTTTCTTTGCTGGATGCCATTCCTGCAGTATATAAATATCAGTATATATGATTTTTGTTTAATCGATGTGTTGTGTGACATGCATATATACCTTTACTTTGATAATTGATTGATTGATATAGAAAGTTACTGGGAGAGGGAAAAAGAAAAATGACAAATAAAGAATTTGAACAAATTATATGTACTATATAGTCAGCTTAATCACCAAGTCAAAAGGAATGGCTCGTCAAGGTTGTTGAAGACATTGATGAGAACGTTGTTGTTACTGGTGGAGTTGATATTGGGTCCGGGAAATTGGTTGTTGATGAGAATGACTTGTTGCGGAACCCCCAACGGAGACAGGGTGCCATAGGAGACATTCCACGTGAAAAATAGGTAAGGGTCTTCACCCCGAGTCCCTAAAATTGGCCCAGCGGCAAGACACAGTAATACCATAAGCATCACCCCAACCATCTCCTTCTCGCTCTCTTTCTCTCTCCGCAAGCGTGATGATTCTATTTTTAATATAATATAAATATAACACCCTTCCCTAATTGATCCCTCTCAACGTAAAACTTGTCTAATGGAAAAAAGAAGCTTTGTCTTGATCCCTCTTCCCTCTCCTTTTATAATTGCATATACCAAGTAAAGCTTGCGCTTCTATTGACCAATTGCCACCATTCGACACCGCAACTTCCTCTTTAATTTCTCACTACTCTAGGACCTTGCGCCTTGCATTGCGCCCTTCCTCACACTTGCTTGTTTCTACTAACATACATGCTGTTACTGCCACCACTTTGACCCCTACAATGGCTCTTCGTTCATTTTCACTGTTGGGATTTGCAACACGTGTAAAGAACAGAAGAGATGTGAAGGGTTTCACGAGTTACAACCAGTGGTAACAGGTAGAGGTAAAACAACAACCTCAAGGAATATTTGCTAGTCGGACTTTTGGGGACATTTTCACTTTTTGGGGGATGAGTTTTTGGGGAAATGAATAAGCTTTTTAATAAATGTTTAATGAGCTTTTTAGTCTTTTTTTTTTTTTTACGTACTTCTTTTGAAGTATTTCTCACTTTTTAGTGTTAAAAATATTTTATATTGACTAAATTATTTTTAGAAAATATGTATACTACTTTTTATTATATTATTTACTTGTCACATAAATTAATTGGCCTTTCTATTTCACAAACATTTATATCAACACAGCATTTTACTTTTTCAATAAATCTTAAATAATATTGTTCCCTTTACATTTCTATTAACATTAAAACTTATAAAAAAAATATTTCAAATATTATATTTTCTTATCATATAGTGAACATCGATAATATTTTTTAAAAATTTTAAAATTAAGTATGAAAAATCTCAATATTATTTATAGAATATTTAATCTAAAAATAAAAATTATAAAATATAAAAATAATTTTATTAATATAAATTAAATATTTAAATTAGTCATTTTATTATTCAATGAAAACAATACATACAAAATTAATCAAACATTTTATTAATTTTTTTAACAATTAATAACGAGAATTAGTAATTAACAATGAGTAATAAATAACAATAATCAACAATAGCAGTCAATAGTAAAAATATCTAACAGTAAAACCAAACAAACCCTGAGAGAAAAATTAGTTGACAATACTTAGTGAGACACATGAGAAATATAAAAATTTAATGGCAAGAAAATCCAGACCATAAATGTTAAAAATAAAAAGTAACATTAGAGTTAATCACTAATCTTCAATAATAATAGAAAAAATCTAGAGAAAATTACCTTTGTATTTTATAAATTTTGAGAAAGAAGAGGAGAAAAATAATTTTACACATGAATGCTCAATTAGACAAAATTATAAGAAACATTGAAATTAATTTTCAAACTTACGACAAGAGGCACAATGGAGTGTTTTTGGTTAGTGGCGGAAGCGGAAATTATTTTTAGTGGGGGCAAATTTACATGAAGTTAATGAAAAAAATATTTTAAGTAATATAAAATAATATAATATTAATTTTATCCGCATTATTTCTTGCCTAAGTTTTTAGTGGCATACTCGTGAAAATATCAAACAAAAATAATATAATTAGATGAGCCAAAATTTATATACATTGTTTACATTTTATTTTGTTAAAAGAGATTATTACAGACAGTGTTTTTCTAACGTTTGAAAAAAAAATTCACTTCTTATGACTTTTTAATCTTATTTACCTACTATTTAATTAAGTAATAAATTATAAACTAATAGTTTATTGGTATGTTAAATTTGTCTTCACAAAATTTATTTATTGACTATAATTATATGTTTCATTTTTACACTTTTTTAAATTGTTACGTATGTATAAAATTTTA
Source organism: Carallia pectinifolia (assembly GCA_037832335.1). Classification (NCBI taxonomy): domain Eukaryota; kingdom Viridiplantae; phylum Streptophyta; class Magnoliopsida; order Malpighiales; family Rhizophoraceae; genus Carallia; species Carallia pectinifolia. The sequence goes on along the minus strand of CM075446.1, from coordinate 22,003,509 downwards.
TTATATCACTAAAAGATTAATGAATATATTTATTTTAATTCAAAATATGATAGATATCAACTATTAATTCATTTGAAACTAAACAAATTTATCTATATCTTATAAAACTTAAAATATATGTGTTAATAACTCAAAAGCATACACATCTTTCAAATATAATTAATGTAATAAACTACCTTTCTTAAAAAATTAAAGAAAAAGTTGATGACAATTTTGACAATCTATATTAATTGAAGATTTTAAAATATCTTTATCCAACAATTTTAAATTTTGAGTTGAAACAAGAAAAAAATGTAAGTAGGGGCAAACAAAAAATTTGAGTAAACGCAAATTTAATAACTCTAGATCACTGTTGAGAGAACCGGACCAGACTGAACTGGCTGGTTCAACCGAAAAAATCAGAAACCGAGCCTTGAACCGGTTCGGTTAGCCTTAAAAAACCATTGATTTAAAGAACCGGATGAATCGGTCGGTTTAACCGGGAACCGGAGAATCGGTTCCGATATTTCCGATCAAAATTGTTTGGTTCAAAGAGAAAAAAAAAACACCAAAAAATGAAAAAAAAAATAAATATCAACATGCTTTAGTTAAAATTAATTAATATTTTATCTTATTGAGTATCTACATGTCTACTTTCTCTCAAAATTCATTACTATATCTTAATTTCTTAAAAATAATTAATAGATTGTTATTTTTAAACGTAATTAACATGTTTATATTTTATCAAAAATATTTACTATTTTACAAATATATAAATGATATATTTTTAAAAATAAATTAAATGAGTTATAGATATTCAACAGTCATTTTTTAAAACATATATTAAAATATACTATAACAATATAAATTTATAAATTATAAGATAAGATTAATAAATTTTTATTTAGAATAAATTATAAATTATATATATTAAGGTTACAAATATAAATATCTTATATAATATTACATTTTAAATATTAATATATTAGATAAATGTATATAACTATTTAAATTTTATATATTTAATATTAAATCATAATTTTATCAGTTTAACCACGACTAACCCAATTAAATCAGTTAAATCTTGACTCTCTCAATTTTTTATTTTAATAATTAGTTTGATTTTTAAAATTTTTTAGATTATCTAAAAATTAATTTTTTGAGAGGAGAATTGCCGCCACGTTGAGCCAAGTGGCTCTGCCACTGCTTTTGGTCTAGAATCTCTAGATATAATCAACGCAAAACGACGGTTTTAGGCGCAAACGCAATAACAAATAGGGCTAGTCATCCTTAATTTATGTAGGCCGTTGCTTGCAAATGATCATTTGGGCTATAGCAAGTGACGAATTTAAAAAAAAAAAAAACTAAAACTTTCTTTTTTTTTCTTTTTTTTTTTTAGAAAAAAAATAAATTTATTGTAAGTATATCGATTATTAAATTTGTGAATTAAGATTGAAATATCTTTATTTAAAATTCTCATTTAACCCAACTCATAAAAAAAGACTCACCACCTAAATATTATTGGGTATAAGTGTGACTTCTTTAAATTAATCATGACAATTGTCAAGTTTGGAACCAGTTATGTGCAGTTCACGCTCAAACTAAAAAAATTACGAGTCAAAATTTCTAAACATTACTAATAAAACTTAAACATGAATTATAAGTAAAGAAAATATATCAAATTACAATTAAATTATCATTTTAAGTAATATAATTTTCCTTTTTTACGCTATCATTGTTGAGTAGCATATGATTTCGCGGTGACCGAAGCAACTTACACTGGTTTGCCGCCATCTTTGTGGCGTCCAAACTCTGAGGTCAGTGGATTAAAGAAACTTTTGCCGAGCAAAACCCAAAAAAGGATTTTACTGCGTCATTCTGCGTACTAAACCTAAGTGTTCAGGAAAAACAGAAAAATGGATGCTCTGTGTTATAAAGGTGGCCCACAATTAAAACCTGTCTAAGTTTGGACAGGTAAGCATATTCCTATGGTGCACATTTGTTTATCAGAGTTCATTATACAAATTTGAAGCCAACTTTAAAATACTTAAATCCGATGGATACGAGAGATAAGAATTTGCTACCATTGCAAAAAGGAGAACTAATGTTATGAAAGAGATTAATGTTTATATGATTCCAGATAAGTATTAGTGGGGGTCAAATTCTTTAAGCTAAAATTGTGAAGTCATAACATCTAAAAAATTCTGTTTTGACTTATTAAGAGGTTTATTGAATTATAAGTTATATAATAATGGTAGCTCTCCTTTCCCATAAACTTCTCTCTTCTCGTACTAATATTTGAATTCAAGATTTCTAAAACAAAAGTTTTAAATTCTAATTACTGAAATGTCTTCTAAGAGACTTAAGAAATTCTAAATAAAAGTGATGTTACCCTGAAAACTAAAAAATCCTCTTGAATTTCTTATGAACACCCCAACACTAAAAATATATCTTTCCCACCTACACCTTCTCCCGACCAATAGAAATTCACTCTCACATAAATACTTCAAGAATATTGTTTTTAAGGCATTAACTTTATTTTCACTAAATTCCTTATTCTTTACCTTTTTACACGCTATTGATAAAATATTGGATTTTCTCCTGACACTCCATAGTTTTGCCTTGTTTTGTACAAAGTTCACGAGTCTAATTTAGCACTCATACCTTTTACAATTAGGTCCAATCTCAGCTATCCACGATAAAGCTTGATCATCAATAAATCAAAAAAAAAAAAAACCTTAATGTATATTGCATGAATTGCAAATTTTAAATTTTCAGATTTTAATTAATATTTACCAATTAGTTTGGTACATGTATTGCTCTCTCTTGTCTATGCCATTCATATAATGTGGCATACCTCGTACACAAGATTGGAGAAGTCGGTTTTCTACTCAACTAATACGGTTAATTAAAAATTACAAGTTTTGCGAATTATACATACCACCATGTGGATTTGGACCATTTGACGATGATATGAGAAATAGACTTTCTGATGTTTGAATCTAATAGCTCTATTTCTGGCTTAATAAATCGCTCAGCTAAAATTGAGGAGGAAAGGGGCAAAAAAAAAAAGATTCAAGGTGTTGGCATCACGTAAGCTATGTATAGATGCTTTTCATTGGAAAACTATGCAGAGAGTTAAAAAGGAAAAAAACAGAGAGGCTCCTTCGCTGGAAAGTTTGAAGTGGTAAGAATAGCCAATTGGGCTATGGCTAACGGTACCAGTGTGAGGAAGAGAGGGATTTAAGGGATCAAGAGACAGGAGGACAAAGGAATCTGGTGGAATCGAATGGCTAATATTTACTCCATGGAAAACGATACTAAGTATATAAAGGAGAGGGTTGGCGGGCCAAGCAATTTGTAGAAGAAGACTCTTCTAAGGATCTTCTTCTCGTAGGGACAGGACAGATTACATCTATATATATATATATATATATATATATATATATATATATTAGGGAAAAACGAAAAAAGGAGATTTTATTGGAAGGGGATCATAGAAAGGGTTAACTAATTAAGAAACAATTTGAGGAATAATACCATGGCTGGGGCAGGGGTGATGTTGATGACATTGCTGTGCCTCTCAGCCGGTGCAATGTTAGGTGTCCGGGCTGAGGATCCTTACCTATTTTTCACATGGAACGTCACCTACGGCACCATCTCTCCTTTGGGGGTTCCCCAGCAAGTCATCCTCATCAACAATCAATTCCCCGGACCCGTTATCAACTCCACCAGCAACAACAACATTCTCATCAATGTGTTCAACAATCTTGATGAACCATTTCTTCTGACATGGTACGTAACCTTTACAAATTATTATTATTATTATTATTATTTTGGCTCGTTTGGGAGTCCTTTGTCTCCTTTGGTTAATTACATACATACTTAACTTAACAATTAGTTATGTAATGTAACACCCCCGTCACTGCATGTCTATATTTATATCTATTTTTTAAATTGCTTGCAGGGGCGGCATCCAGCAGAGGAAGAACTCGTGGCAGGATGGAGTGCCGGGAACCAATTGCCCCATCCCCCCAGGGACCAATCACACCTACCACTTCCAGGTCAAGGACCAAATCGGCAGTTACTTCTACTACCCGAGCACAGGCATGCAGAGGGCAGCTGGTGGCTTTGGCGGTCTCCACGTCAACAGCCGCCTGCTCATCCCTGTGCCTTATGCCGATCCTGAGGACGACTACACCGTCATCATCAACGACTGGTTCACCAAGAGCCAAAGCACTCTCAGGAAATTCTTGGACAGCGGACGTTCAATCGGCAGACCAGATGGTGTCCTCATCAATGGTAAAACTGCCAAGGGAGACAGCAAGGATGAGCCCCTCTTCACCATGAAGCCCGGAAAGACGTACAAGTACAGAGTTTGCAATGCAGGACTCAAGACATCCCTCAACTTTAGGATACAGGGCCACCCGATGAAGCTCGTTGAGATGGAAGGCTCCCACGTGGTTCAGAACACCTACGAGTCCCTCGATGTGCATGTTGGGCAGTGCTTCAGTGTTCTTGTGACAGCCGACCAAGCACCCAAGGACTATTACATGGTGGCTTCCACTCGATTCACCAAAAAAGTCATCACTGCCAAGGGAATCATCCGCTACACCAACGGCAATGGCCCGGCTTCACCTGTGCTCCCTGAGGCCCCCGTTGGAGTGGCGTGGTCCCTCAACCAGTTCCGCTCCTTCCGCTGGAATCTCACAGCAAGTGCTGCCAGGCCCAACCCACAGGGGTCTTACCACTATGGCAACATCAACATCACTCGCACCATCAAGCTCGTGAACACAGCCGGCAAGGCAGGTGGCAAGCTTCGGTATGCCATCAATGGTGTCTCTCACGTCGACCCATCCACTCCGCTCAAGCTCGCCGAGTACTACGGGATCGCAAACAAGGTCTTTAAGTACAACAGCATCCCAGATAATCCACCTGCCAAAATTGGTGAGATTGTGTTGCAGCCTAATGTCCTCAACTTTACCTTCCGTAACTTCGTCGAGATCATCTTTGAGAACCACGAGAAGAGCATCCAATCGTATCGCTTGAATGGCTATTCCTTCTTTGCAGTCGCGTAAGTACATAGAAATCTCCATATTTATTTATTTATTTATATATCGTTAGCACAGAGTGCACTTCAATTGGATCGAGCCATGCATCGTGTTTAATTGATTTGAGTACATGCGTGTTATTTGACATTAATTTCATTAACTACTTTAATTTTTTTTTCCTTTAATTAATATACGATATTAATTAAATTCTTTAATCCATGGCCATATGTAATAAATGAATTAATGTAGGATGGAGGGCGGGAAATGGACCCCAGAGAAGAGGAAGAACTACAATCTGCTGGACGCGGTGAGCAGAAACACAGTGCAGGTATTCCCCAACTCTTGGACGGCCATCCTTTTGACATTCGACAACGCCGGAATGTGGAACGTCAAGTCAGAGATGTGGGAAAGGACCTATCTCGGCCAACAGCTCTACATCAGTGTTCTGTCTCCAAACCGCTCCCTCAGGGACGAATACAACATTCCTGACACCGCTTTGCTATGTGGCCTCGTCAAGGACTTGCCCAAACCCCCGCCATACAGCGTCTAAAGTAAAATTCCTTCCGCTCCCCCCCCAAGCCAGCCCCCAGCAGCATTCCCTTCCAGTTTGTCGTTTTTTCCTTTTCTTTTTTTTTTTTTTTTTTTGTGGGAGTGGTGAATTGTGCAAGTGTTAACCCTTTCCCATTTGCAACAAGCGAAATTCAATTCAATTCTCCTATTTATTTCTTGTATTTCTTTATACTCATCTTTTAAAGACGGAATGTGATTTTTTGTAATCTGTTTGTACCAAAAATATGCAAGTACCGCAGCTTTTTAGGGTCAACGAATCTAAATAAAATACTCTTGAAATTGCGCGGGTGTGTGTATATGTATGTGCACTTGTTTCTTTTCATTTAATTATTATTATTATGTTATTATTATTACTAGTACTGCAACAAACTAAGCAAGGTAACAAACAAGCGATGGCTTCTTAAAGACAAAAAAAAAAAAAAAGAAAAAAGAAAAACAACAACAGTTTGACCAAAAAAAAACTTGTGATAATAATACAAAATTAAAGCAAGAGGGAGAGACATAAGAAAAAACTTATGGAGCCCTGTAACACTTTAAATATTAAATTTTTGTTTGATTGTAACAAGGTTCTTATTTTTTACAATAAAAATTTTATTTTGTCACAAAAAAAAACACAGATTTTTCATGTTACAAAATATAATATTGCCGTTGTATAAAACAGAAGATTTGTTACCGTTCCAGTGAAACCCAATTTTGGAGGGGTACTTTTTTCCTTCATATAATGACGAAGAACAAATAGGTTGATCTCATGGAACAGTAGGGTTCATAAATCATTAATGAAATTAAAAAAAAATAAATAAATTGGGATCATTTAATTATGAAAGATTGAATAAGACTAGTTAAAATAGTTGGGAAGATGGGCGAGGGAGTGGACCGGACCGAGGATACGAGCATACTCAGCAGCAGCAGTAGCAGCATCAACAACAAGAAGGAGAATAATAGTAGCCGCTGCAGTAGCAGAAGTTGGAGTTCAAAGCAGCAGCAGCAAGTGGCGTCCTTTTTGCTTAGGCAATGGTCGGGCCTCAAGCTCAAACACATGGAACAAACGCACGGGATCATGATCACCGGAGGCGTCCTGGTCCCTCTTCTTGCCCAATTCATAAGCGCCTGCTCTTCTCTTGGTTTTTCTGGCTACGCCCTTTCAGTCTTCACCGCCGCTACCAATAATAATAGCATTAATGGACTTAAAGTTAACCCCAACGCCACCGCCCTCCCCCACTCCTTCTCGGTCTCCTGGTATAACAACATGATCAAGGCGCTCTCTTCCTCCCCATCCACCGCCAAACAAGCCATCTCCCTTTTCAAATCCATTCTACTCTCTGGATTTCGACCCGACTCTTACTCCTTTCCTTTGACCTTAAAGGCCGTCGTCCGATTATCATCTCTCCGCACCGGCACCCAGCTTCACTGTCAGTCCATACGCATTGGTCTTCACTCTCAACTTCACGTTGTCACCGCCCTTATCCAGATGTATTCTTCCTGCGTCCCCGGCAGCATTTCTGATGCTCGCAAACTGTTTGATGGAATGTACTCTTCAGGAGACCTGGCTCTCTGGAACGCCATGGTCGCCGGTTATGTTAAGCGTGCCGACCTGGACACTGCCCGCGACTTATTCGAGCGCATGCCTCAAAGGAATGTCATCTCTTGGACATCCGTCATTTCCGGTTATGTTCACGTGAATCGGCCCTATGCGGCTATTGCCCTCTTCCGGAGGATGCAGCTTCAAAATGTGAAACCTGATGAAATTGCAATGTTGGCTGCACTCTCTGCTTGTGCCCAGTTGGGCGCTCTGGAATTAGGTGAATGGATTCACAACTACATTGACGCCCATGGACTGGATAAGATTCTCCCCCTCAACAATGCGCTTATAGACATGTATGCAAAGTCCGGTAATATTACCAAGGCCTTACAGGTGTTCGAGAGCACCAAGCATAAAAATGTCATAACATGGACTGCAGTGGTCGCTGGACTAGCTCTGCATGGTCTTGGAAAAGAAGCTACCGAAATGTTTTCGCGGATGGAGAGAGCTGGAGTTACACCAAACGATGTCACTTTCCTTGCCGTGCTTTCTGCCTGTAGTCATTCCGGATTGGTCCAAATTGGTAAACTCTACTTTAACATCATGAGATCCAGGTATGCTGTTCGACCCAAAATTGAGCATTATGGCTGCATGATAGATTTACTTGGAAGAGCTGGATACCTGCAGGAGGCACAAGAACTACTTAGTTGTATGCCATTTGAGGCAAATGCAGCTATATGGGGTTCTCTGCTGGCTGCTTCGACTACTCATGGAAACGCTCAGCTTGGAGACTTTGCATTGCACCATCTGGTTCAGTTGGAGCCAGATAATAGTGGAAATTTTTCCCTCTTATCTAATATATATGCTTCCCTTGGTAGGTGGAATGATTCTAGAATGGTGAGGAAGGTGATGAGGGACCTAGGTGTTAAAAAGATGCCCGGAATAAGTTTCACTGAAGTGAATAATAGAGTTTATGAGTTTATTGCAGGAGAGGTGTCACATCCTCAGTTTGCTAAAATACATGAAGTTTTATACAAGTTAAACGGGCAGTTGAGACTGATTCAGAATTTGGAAGAGGATTTTGTTGTGTTGCTTGACTACAATGGGTGATAGGATTTACTGCTACTTCTGAACATAGATGATCTTTCTTAGAACCAACTTCCCCGTTACCCTAGCATCAGAAAACTTGACAGCATGAACACTTTTCTGCATCTCCAACAGGTTAGCAATTAAATTTGCTTATTTTCATCTTTTATTTCCATCGGACTTAAGTTTATGGACATCATTGCAGGAATTGTATCGGGGTTTTCTTTGACTACAGAAGTAATTGGGAATCATAGCCACAACATAACATCCGTCTCTCAGTTTACTGGATGTCATTGCTGTTCCTGTGATTGGAGACTTGAAATCAGAATAATTTTGTTTTATCATCAACAGGCAAGATTTCTTTTTTTTTTTTTTCGTGCATTTTTTTCTCTAACGAGCACATATCTCTTCGCATAACTTCTTGTGGTAGAAGTTGATTCAAGCTTATATTTTATGTCTTGTTCACTGTTCTGCCTTGGATGTGTAAGATCATCTTGTTAATGCTATGTCTAATGCAGCATACATCATTGGCAAATGGATTGTAGAAGTAGTATGGGCAAAGGAGCATTCATGACAGCTGTTAGCTCATAGACTAGCAGTCATGAACTTTGTTTTCCTAGAAGCAATTATGTACATGGATGGTTACATTTCACCCATTGGTCACGCCACTTGGATGCTTAGGAAAATTACTGTTGTTGACCGGGCTAAATATGATGTCCTGACAAGCTAGCATTCATGCTAGTATCTACCTTACTTCTTGTTTTCTCTTTTTGGCCACAAGACGCACTTTGTTGCATAACTACTCACTAGCACACAAGTGGAATTTCATGCCTCGACCAGATTATATCTAAGTCAGTAGGAAGACTTTTAAGTGATGCACCAATTTCTCTTCGCCTTACAGGAAGCTCAATTATGTTTCTCTTTGAAAATTTTGAACAGAAATTATGCAGCCTGAACTTATGACGCATCTTCCTTTTCTGTAAAGCTCTTTGTGGTTGTGTTTAAACTTGATGTCGTTGGACTTTAATTTAAATAATATATATGCATTTTCTTGGAAATGAGATAAATGTAGATATAGTTGACCAATAGCATATGGATCTCTATGCAAAATGACTTTAAGGTATGCTGTTGTAGCAGTTGAAATCAAAATCAATTGCCTCTCGTGGGCAAGAGCAGAAGGTAAATTACAACTACATATCTGCACAGAGATGGATTCTTTTTCTATTAGATACAAGTTCCGATGCTGGCGTTCTTGTTCCCTTCAATGGACATTTCACTCAACTCGTCACCCTAACTTCCACCGGCATCATTCATACAAGTTATCATTCCTAGTCTTAAATGGTCGAAGGAATCATGGTCGAATCCCAGTTCATAAAACCCTATTAGGCAGTTTGATTTCCAACTAGAAATCAAATACCAAAACTTGCTCTCCAACTCAGGATCCTGTAGATTGGATTTCCAACCGGTCCACAATTGTAACATAGGCACTATCAGGCGGTTTCAACTTTCAGCTTTCGCAACGGATGCACAACTAATTATTTATTTTCCCTCTCGGTGCTCAGCGACTTGGAGAGGACCAGGACACGTGCAAGATGAAGAAATGATAAGCAACGCAGTCAAAACAACATTAAGCTGCATTATTGTCGAACTGCATAAATGAACCTTGCCTCAGAGAGTGAATAACTGTTTGTTACAAACGCACCAACTGTTTCATTACTATATAACAAACAACTAATCTTTTTCACTAATGCCTGGAATGGAATGACTTGGTGCCACAACATAATGGCATCTTACAAACAATAGATTAAGATTCTTGGGGTGCCTCAAATCGTGATGGTGTGTCAATTCCCATCATACAGCAAAGGCCAGATATCAAAATGACCAGCAACACAATCCCCTGGAACATCAGAACATATGATATCAGGACCCTAGAAATGCAACAATGGGAGGAACAATCACACAATAAAAGGGGGAACCGAGGAGAAATAGGAGAAAGAAGATTGTCTCATACACTGCATCAGAATAGACCCATTACACAGGAAACATAGGAGAGAATGGGGAGGGGCATATCCTTTCAGCTAAGCCCTCTTCGTGAGTGCCACTTGAAATTTTATATAATCCATGGGTCTCTTTGTCAGATGAGGTAAATCATCTCATTATGAAATGGCAATATAATTGGTCAAGGAGATGTCCAATGGCATTAACTGCTCATTAGGTGCTTGCCAAAGGTCAAATGTAGAGGCAGATGAGAGACGTCAAAAAATGGATGGGCATACCCTCCTAGCTAAAGCACCCCTTCATGAGTGCTACTTGAAATTTTTGATACAAATGGTCAAGGAGAATATGCAACCTCTTTGGATGCTCTAACTGTTAGGAAGTTGCCAAACATTTAATGCAGAAGAAGAGGAAAGGAAATATCAGTTAATTTCCAGGACAATAAATGGGGGTCATTCCAGAGAATCAACTGGCTGATTAACTCTGTTTAATCAAAACTCAGTTTCCAACTTGATATAGATTCCCTTGAGAACACTAGCTGGAATGTTCAACGAAGTATCACATTAAAAAAGAGGATTGAAGCATCTGCAACAAAAATGTGTGAGGTAGTATGAAATTGATTAGGCTAGTAATATTGCATAATGCAAGGCCTTTGCGCAGATAAAGGTTATAAAAGCTCACCTACAAGGAGTTTCTTTCAAAAATGGAATGAGAATAAGATGTACCAATGGCAGATTATAAGGGTTATTCTAACAATTTGCTTCTCTCATTTGTTTCATTCTTCACCTAAAGTGGTCTTCATATTGCATATCTTTTCATAGTTAACACGCTTTCCCATAACCACCTTGGCCACCCCCAAAGAACCAAACAAAAAAAAACGACAGAAAAAGAAATATTTGGCCTTCCTTTACTAAATTGATTCATTTGCGCCAGTAATATCAATGATACTCCTGTCGAAGACAAACTAATTAACTAAACAACATTTCCAAGCAGGCCAAAAGCACCATTACCAGATATCACACAACTAAGAAAGGCCAATGTATACTTACAACCAATAGTCCCTCCAGTAGGGAGGACTTGATCTGGCAAACTTCGTCACAAACAATGGAATTGGGATATCCATTTCCTGTAGAAGACTCAGCTAGAAACCTTTTTAGTTCTCGATGAGGTGAATACTGAACTGATTGAAGAGGTTCTGAAATATAGAGGACGGTATATTTTGTTCCCAATGCCTCCATAGAACTGATAAGCCCAGAGAAAACCTCACCTGCATTGCATGTTTAGTCAATACATCTGCATGAATTCCTTGGACCATAAAAACATGAAATCGGTAATGCGCTTTTGATATCTACTAGCAACAAAGAAGTTAACATACTTTCACTTTGTAGGTGCTCAAGTCCTTTCTGAGAATCAGAACCTCCATGGCAGAACACAACCAGCTCCGCTGGTCCATTTGGTCTCTTTTTCATCTTTGAAAGTAAATAGTCCTGTCCATTTTTATAGACAGAGTTTTCAGAGTGTTGTGTTAGAATGCCAAAAGTTTGCAACTAGTCATACAACATTCCAAGTTGACTTACATGAACTGTTTGCAGGTCTGCTAGTTTCTCAAAGTTTCCACCCTGTACAGAGCATGATTCTGAGAAAGCAACATTACTAATCCGTGATTCCTGGCCACATGCTTTAGCAAACCCCAAAAGCAGAGAGTTCTCTATTGTCTCCTCCTGTGATGGAACAACATATGGGAATGCCATGGAGAAATTGGATCTTGTGAATGATACCTGTGCACAACACCAGCACCAATTATATAACAAAAGAATTGGGTGGTCTAAACCGGGTTTCAATAAATGCTAGTCAGTTGAGTCCAATTGATTAAGTAAATAAAGTTAGCCAGTTACCATGAGAAAGTTAATAAGATCTGGATCTGCATTTGCATTTGCAGAAATATCCGAGGACAGGAGCTACAGATAAGAAAAGTAAAACCATCAACAGCCTTTTTTTTCACAGAAGAAAGCAAGGCACAAACATTGCGCTTTATAGTGTTTCTCGTGGTACCAATGCAACTAACACCCACACAAAGATAAATGTCAACAAAAAGAAGCTACTCTATAACGAATTGTCTCAGCCAATATGTATAAGAAAATGCCAGTTTCAAGGCAGACGATTGGAATCCAAGAACATATGTACTGACACTATGCTCATTATGTTCACCCGATTAGCCATGGGTGAAATCATTATTAGGAAGCCATGTGCCGGTGAAGCTAGAAGATTAAGCCAATGACAAGGCAACCCAAAAGTGAACTAAAGCCAGTCATTGCTGTTTAGTACATGCTAAAGTTTTCAAGCTATGGAAATTGGTTGCATTGTATGTATAACAATGATTCCCAAAATTTCTTACCTCTCTACCAACAAAAACAAGAGCTAAATCCAGAGACTGCTGAAGATTTTCTTCTGAGCACTACATAAACAAAATAACAAAATAATATATGTACATATCAACGTAGAAGAGGCCAACTGAAAATTAACTCAAAAAAAAAAGTAGCATATGATTTTTCATTAAAAAAAATCTTTTATCTCTCTCTCCCCCCCCCCTCTCTCTCTCTCTCTTTAATATGATTTTTCATTAAAAAAATCTCTTATCTCTCTCTCTCTCTCTCTCTCTCCCTCTCTTTCTCTTTATTTTTTCATTTTGGTTGAATGAAGACTTTTATCTCTGCTCAAAAAACTAAAGAACAAAAGACGTGCATGGAAACTAGAAACTGAAAACTATATCAACCAAGGGCAAGCTTAGCACCAGAAAATTTGACCATCCCCCCTCAGATAGAACAGATTTGGCAAGGTCCCTCGAAGACAAAGTTTGATAATTTACAGCATCATCCATTTTCTTGTTTTGCAACCTGTAGGCACTCACAACAAAATCGTATGAGATACTGATTTCTACAAATTTTAAGCACATGAAAAGGATTAAACTAAGACAATATGACCAGCATACCACATATTGGATAGAATTAAACTAATTAGTGGCAAACATAGCATCCAAATTTATATTTATAGAAAAAACTAAGTCAAGCAAATGCTATTCGCAAAAGTAATTTTGTTGCCACCACGTAGATTGCGGAATCCCATAAAGGAGGAGTAACTTCATTCAAAAACACTAGATAAACTAGGTGTTCCCAGAACCAAGCACTTCTGCATGTATGAGCACTCTCAGGACTGAAAACTGAACCTTATGCCTGACTTCCTGATACACGAACTACCACAGCCTGATGTGATCGCCAGTTTTTGTCATTTGATTAGCTTAACAATAAGGAAGGAAATTGCTAGTGAAATTTCTAATTGGGCCAGACCATCATTTTTTCCCTCTTTTCTCAGTGCTGCATAACATCATAATCTTTGACATTAAAAAAGCAATCCTCGGACATCAATTTGCTGACGATGTCTATGTTTACATATGCTTTCTAATTAAAAACAAGTAAAATCATTCAAAGATGCTCTTCATAAGTTTAGTTGCATAGCATTTCCATGACTTCCCTAATATACTGCTGGAGAAAGAAACAAGACTCTTCGCGTTTCCTATCTGCTTTTTTTTTTCCCTCACTCTCTTTTGGTTCTTGTAAACACTCAAGCAGCCACCTTGATATCAGTAATTGCAAAGAAAAGCAGGAAAGAAGTTGTTTAATATTATTATTTTTTTAGGACAAAAAATTCTGAAAAGAAAAAAAGGAAAAAAAGGAAGAAGGCGTGTTTAACATACGGATTGTGGTGATGAGGAGACCAGAGGAAAGCTGGCACCGTGAATTGAAAAGCCAGCAGTAATGGAAGATGTGATAACAACAACAACAACATCATAAACAACATCGCAACGCCACCACTGTTGGACGCCATCTTCATCCTTTCTTGACCCTTCCTCTAAACTTCCCTGTCCGCTCAAATTACACCTACAAAAAAGAAAAAATGCTTTAATTACTAATCGAAACATGATTTTGATTTTGTATCATAGATCAAAATCAAATAAACTCTAAAAAAATAGGTTTTTTTTTTATTTGGTAATTGAGAGTGAAATTTGAAAAACCTGTAAAACGCACTTCAAAACAAAATAAGAATCTTCGGGAATGATTAGTAGCGGTAAAATAAAAATAAAAATAAAGGAAAAAAAAAAACAAACAAGAATGAAGAAGAATTAAAGCGAGATGAGGAAGTAACGAGGGAAGAAGAGGGAACAAGGAACAACTAACCAGATGATGAGAAGGAGCACTAGCAGGTTTAGAATAGTGTGGTGGTGAACAACGGAGATATATAATCAATATACATATATATATATATATATATATATATATATATATATAAAAGAAGAAAATCCAACCTAGAGCAACGCAATTTTGGAGCTAATTTCTAATTGCATCCGTTGCAATCCTAAGCTCACAAACATAAAGTAAGGGTAATTGATTGATTAAGAATGAGAGTACTGATGTTATTGTTACTATCATTAAGTCTATGACTTACAGCGGCCTCAAAATCAAAATCAAAATCAAGATCAAAGTCAAGAAACGAGATCCAGCGCGAGCTTTTTTTGGTTTACCGGATAGTAAGTATATCTTTATTTTGCTTCAGTCATCTCATCAGGGCGACAGTTGAGGCGAACGGTGGCGTTTCTGCGTGTCTTCGAGGTTTTGAGCTCAAGACCCTGACGCATTACAGGAGGAGAGGAAAAGAGAACCGGCGAAGCAAGCCCAGGCCCATAGATGGGGGATTCCGACGCCCAGGCCCAACTGAATTTTGTCTCACCATTTATAATGATATATAAATATTCTTAGGACCAAAATATATATATATATTCTTCCAATTCAAGACCAAAAATAAATAAATAAATAAATATTACTTCATGAAAAATATTCTTATAATGATATTAATATTCTTACAATTCTTACCGAAAACCAAAAAAAAAAAAATGATATTCTTACAGTTATCTCCAATTGTCATGCTTTTCCTTCTTTTCTTTTTTTTTTTTTTTGTAATTGGGGAATGTCGTTGAAACATAAATTCAGATTTTAAATTATTTAACTTGACAAGTTATTCAACCTTTTTTTTTAAGGGCTAGGAATTGCAATTAGGATTTTTTTTTTATTATTGGTTAGTATTAGACCCATGCATTTATTCAAATCATCGTTTATTGAAATTAAGAAAGAGAGAACCAAATCTAAAATCTATTGAAATTAAAATGTTAATTCAATTACAATACTAATAAAGAATACAATTGTAGAGAATTTATTAATTTAAAAAATTCAAAAATTTTAAAATTAAACTTTTGATGATTCAAATATTAGAGGTTACTATATAAGCATATGAAATTTTTGACTACTTTCGTAATTATATTATATTAATTTGGTAGTTAAAATTCTATCAAACTAAGGTTTTTCTTTTGAATTGAATTGTATTAGTATTTTTGTTTAATACAATATATAAATTTTTATTTTGATGATTTGAAAATTAAATAATTATTATTGATAGGTTCCCGATCAAAGAGTTTCTTTTACAAAAATCAAAAAAATCAGTAAGGTCCTCCACATATACAAAAGAAAATCATTGTCAACAACCCGTCAAGCACTTTTGTGCGTGCAAAAGCAAGAACCTAATTTCACAAAATAGGTCACAATACAAATCCATTAACAAAAGCACACAATTCAAAGATATAATTCCATTATGGACCAAAAAACAAACAAATAATACTGCTGTATGATAGAATATGTTTGATAGATACCTAAATTAATTAACTAATTGTATTCAAAAAGAAAAATAAATAACTAATTAATCTGTGAGCACCCAATAATTAGTATCGGTGACCAAAAATCATATGCACTAAGCATTGTACCTTATTGCAGCCAGGGACCAGTTCCTGAAGAAGCTTTATCCTTGCATTAATCTTCTCCCTTCTCGCCTATTCAATCAGAAAAGCAAACAAAAATAATTTTACCTTAATCCCAACATGTGTTCATATCTAATTATATGTTAAAAAATTAAGCAAAATATTATATTAAAATAACTATAATAATAAAAAATATTACAAATTTGAAATTGAAAAATCTAGTTAAGAGGAAGTAAAAAAATAATAATGCAAATAAAAGTTACTTGTGCTTTTATAACGTATATTTTTTTTCTTTTATTTGGTGCAAAGCTAAACGTAGGATTTAACATAAATAAAAAGTTAAGAAAAAGAGCAATTATTTTGTGCTAAGTATGACATACTTGAGAAAAAGATATGGGCAAAGTGGTGGATTCAAGCACTGTTGCCCCTTGAAATACTTTTAGTAAATATTATGTAATTAAATAATACAAATAAAGAATACTAATGCCCCTTTTATAATATGAAAAAAAAAAGGATGATGTTGATATTGAAACTAAAATTCTAATTTTAATATAATACTAAATAAGATTATAATTATTAAAATCATAATTTTATTAGAACACTAAGAACATTTTGCATAATTGTAAAAATGTAGTATTACACTCGTGCCATGTGCGGGTTTATCAAATTTATTAAGAATTTTATTTTTGTTTGTGCTTTATTTACAATAAAAAAATATTTACATTTTAAATATTATTTTTGTTTAAAAAATCTATTTTAAACTAAGTTTTTTTTACTATTAATTTATATTTAATTACAAAAATTTAATTAGAGTCTAAGATTATATAAATCAATAGAATTATAAAATCTTTTTTCGATAACAATTTAAATTTATATTTAACATTTTTAATTTGTGAATTTATGAGAAACTGTTGTATGAAGAATAACTGAAATTTTTTCTTAATTTTGATTTTATATACCATATATATTGTATATAGAATATAAATATAGATATGGATATTGAAAGATTATTAAATTCCTTAGAAATTAAAAAAAAAAAATCCGTCAAGTTTCCATAAAAAAGTTCAATGAAGGAGAAGAAAGAATAGAACATACCCAACTACATAAATCTGTCAAGTTTTCATAAAAAAATTAATGAAGGAGAAGAAAGAATAAAACATGACTGTAGAAACTGGTGAGTTCAATCTTGACGAACTCGATGTTGGAATGAATCAATCTAGTATTGCTCAAATTATCACACATTACTGAAAGTTAGAGGAATCACTGTTCCCAAAGTCAATGGAGAGCCCCCAATTTAGTCCACAAATTTACATTAAAGGCTAATTTTCAGCCAAGATGTTGAATTAAAATTCAAAACTTAATTCCAAAGAAAAAAGCAAGAAAAATTTGAGCTTGCATCCGACCGGAGCATAATGAAAAAATTAACAAAAATAAAAAAAGCTTTGCTCTTCTGTGGGTGAAAGAATGATACTTGCATCTACACTGTTGTGCGGGGCTGAACTTATTAACACGATTACATATTATTATGATTACATAAAGGATATTTATGTTTTTATATGTGAAAAAAGGATTACGTATATATGAGATCTTAAAATTTATTAAAATTTTAATTTTAATTTTAATAAAATATATTGAAAAAAATTACAATTATTAAAAACTTAATTTTATTAGAACATAAAAAAGATTATAATTATTTAGATTTTATTAAATTAAAAAATTTAAAAAATTAAATTTTTTAGAATTACAGTATTAGAGATTATAATGTAAGTATGTGAATATTTTTTTTAATTTTTTGTTATTATATTTTATATATGATATGGTATTTTTTGTTTTTTTAAATAAATAAACTCCAAGAATTCCGTGCAGCAAAGCCTACGCACGTAGGGAGCCAGTCAGCCAGGGGCCAACTGGCCAAGACAAACAGAAATAGTTAGCGAAAAGCGACGACGACGTATTAGTGCTATAAGAAAGTGCTAAGCATCCATTCCCGCCCCCCGCCTTCAGCCAAAAGTGAGACCAGCGTTTCTTTATTATTACTTTTTTTTACTTACTTTAGGGGTTCTTCTGTTGCAGAATTGTCTAACCCAACCCAAGTGTAGTTATGGTATAAATTATCTGCAAATTTCGACTTGCGATTCAACTTCTCCTTCTCCTTCATCTTAATCTTGGTGAACTGTGTACGATTTCTTTCACTCATTGGTAGGGTAGGCTGTTCGTCGTCAAAAAGTTGTGTTCCTCTGTCGTCTGTCTTGAATTGAAAGGGGAAGAGAAGCCAAAGGATTTTTAGAAGAAGGGAAAGGGGATGGGAAAGAACTCGGATTCTGATCCCGAAACAGCAACGACGATGACGACGACGACGACGACGACAAGAGGAAGAAGAAAAAGAATAATTATAGAAGAAGAGATAGAAGGAGAGCATGTGGAAAGCACCGATTACTTCTTCGACAGGATCGGCAAAGGCATCCCAATCTCCACCCACTCCCCCGTCTTCCAATTGCGGAACCCTCCCTCTCGCCCTCTCGCCGTTTCCCAGCACCACTCCCTCATTTTTCTTGCCCATTCCTCCGGTAATTTCCTTTCTTCTCTCTTTCATCTTTTTCCCCCCTATTCTGTTTTCTTGATTGTTTCTCGTTTTCTTTCTTTATATGTTTGCCTTGTTGTTTCCCTGTTTAAACTGATGAAATTTCTAACTTATTTTCCCTTTCATTTTCTTCTTCTTCCTATATGTGTCTAGGGTTTTACGTGGCCAGGACAAAGGATGTGATGGATGCAGCCGAGGAGATGAAGGCCAAAGGGACTGCTTCTTCCATCCAAGACTTGTGTGTTGTGGATGTTCCTTCTGGCAAACTTCACATTCTCGCTCTTTCCTCCGATTCTTCCACCCTAGCTGCCACTGTTGCTTCTGACATTTATTTCTTCGCTGTCACTTCCCTCCTCAATAAGGTAATGCCCCAACTCACGCACACCCACACTCAAGACACCCAACCTCCTCCTCTCGCTCTCTATATGGTTTCATCAATTATTCTTTTAGAGCCATTGTTTCATCTTTGCTTTCTCTAATGATCCCGGGACTTCTCACCAGAAGTGAGGCTAATAAAGAATTCACCTGAAAAATGTAATACCCTAACAAAATCTTTTCAGAGATAAAACAAATGGAGAGAGAGAGAGAGAGAGAGAGAGAGAGAGAGAGAGAGAGAACAAGAAGGGAGCAGAAGAAACTTGGAAGATAATAATGAAAAGCACTTTTATTTCAAATCAAAAGGACATGACTCATAGCGTATAGGTCATCAACAGCCTCGAGATTTTCATTTTAAAGGAGGGGGAGGGAAGAGCAGATGGGCATGTAGTTTACTTAAAAAAGTGTCCACATTGTTGAAATTCTATAAAAGTCCATCTTTGAATTGGCCATTAAAAAGCTAAGATCCGTACACATTCATGTACCTATGCATAGATATCCAGATTTCTGAATTTATTACCTTTAAAATTAAAATTTATGACACGTATCTCTCGGAAGACCTGACGCCTTGGCATCCTATGAAAACTCCTACTCTACTGATGTGTTCATATTGAAGTGCATTTTGTCAAAAACAGTACCAGAGTATTCCTAGCCTAATTCTCATTTGAGCATTGTTTAGTTTCGATTTATATAATTCTGTCTCAGCATATGGCATCGTTATGTAGGAGCTAAAACCATCTTCCTCTTGTTCACTAAACAAACCGAGTACAGTCAAGGACTTGCAATGGAGAAAGAGATTGGACTCTTCTTATCTTGTTCTTTCGGATGATCAGAAGCTATATCATGGTGCTCTTGGTGGTCCTCTTAAAGATGTAATGGATAATGTTGATGCCGGTATGCTTTGTTCTTTTTGCACATCATGCTATGTTGCTAGATATCACCTGTTGCTTACTTGGACTTGTTCTTCTGATAGTTGAATGGAGTGTAAAAGGAAAATTTATTGCCGTGGCCCAGGAGAATGATCTTAGAATCCTTTCATCCAAATTTAAGGAAAGGTTACGCATATCTTTACCTTCTAAGTCATGGGTCGGTGACTCTAATGATGACTATAGCATCAAAGGTATTTTTACAGTCTTTGCCTATGTAATTACATATTTCAAGAAAAAACTTTAATATTATTTATATTCTCTTCTTTTTGACAAAGAAAGTAGAGCTTACACGCATATGAACATCAATGCATATGCAACACTTACACCTGCACATTATATCTTTAAAGCCATCACAATTTGTTAGCATCCCACCTTGATATTTGTGTGTAAATATGTGTTTTGTATACAGATATGGATCACTATTTAAGTGTGTGGTACTTGTTCAACTATTACAATGGCGTTTGAAGCAATAAAATTACATTTTCACTATGTGGTTTTGTGTAAACATATTACTAATTATGCACCATTTTAATCAGCCCAAGAATTGCAATATGCTTTCATTTGTCCTGTATAAATTGGAATAAGTTACACATATGATGTGTGAAAGGATTTTTAAGCACAAAATTATTGCAACGCTATGAGATTCTCTGTCTGTCGGCAATTCACTGGATCTTCTTCGTGATCCAGGGTTCTTGCTTTTTTATTGGAATGTGAATTGATTTCTCTTAATTTTGGCATTGGATTGGGAGCTCAACTTGCAATGTGACTTTTCCTGCTGTTAGTAGTCCGTTTTCCCCTTTTTTGGTAAGCAAACTGTGGATTTGTATTGGATAAAACTTGTCCTAGAATTGCAGATGCACCGCATTTACTTTGAATTTTGTTGGCTGAGTTCTCATATCTGTATGCAGATTTTTTTTAGCTGCACGATTGATATTTTCTGCTGTTTTAGAGCTTCTTATGCTTGATTTGGATACAGTATACGTTCAAGCAAACAGAACTTAGCTTTTATGGCAGTTTTACATCTTTTCTTTTGATTCTAAAACTGAAATGTCTCTTGAATAACTGCACCAGTGGACTCCATCAGGTGGGTACGCTTCGATAGTATTGTTGTAGGGTGCTTTCAGCAAACTGCTGATGACAAAGAGGAAAATTACTTTCTACGGGTAATTAAAAGCACTGACGGCAAAATTACTGATGTGAGTAATTGTTTGAACTTTGTTCAGTTTACTGTTTGTGGGTTTTCAATGTCGGCTTGTGAGGTGTCACTGCACTTGCATGCTTTAAATCGTAGTTTATGCAGATGAACTATTGCAATATTGCCGTTGTCCTTAGGAAATTAGTGCTTCTTTGCTTGCTTTAGTGATAGCAGAACTACAATTTGACTTGAATCAGAAAATTGTTGGTGGGAAATTACCTATCCTTAGTGACATTTGGGGTGATGAACAAGCTAGTGAAAGTATTGTTGTGCATTGGTTATAGTGAAAATATAGTTATCAACTGAATGAGAAATACCTTTGAAAGCATAGTAGTTCTAGTAATAGGCTGGGAAAGTGCAATTTGGAATGATTAATGACAATAACCATTATTTGAGGAGGTAACGCTGCATGGCACCATAATATGAAGTTTTAAGGGTATGCCTTACTGGTTTTCATGAGATGAATTTGTGCTTGTGTTCCAATAAAGCCTATGAGTACAACACATTCACCATTTCAGGAAAGAAGACACTGCATAAATATCTCACTGTAAAACTGTTATTTAAATCCTATATGATAATTCATTCTTTCCTTTTCTCCTTGAAGTATTTTTTCTTGGGGTGCAAAAGTAGGTTATTATTAAATCCAATAAACCACCACCAAAGTCCTGATGTTGGATTAAAATGCACGGGTAACCAAATTAAATATCATGTATTCATCTAAGAACTTTCCTATTATCAACTATTTGAGCATTGAATTTTTGAATTTCTATTGCAGGCTTCTTCGAGTGTGATTGTTCTATCATTCTATGATTTGTTTTCGGGTCTTGTCGATGACATTGTGCCTTATGGAGGCAGACCTTACTTATTCCTAGGCTATTTGGAGCAGAGGTATGTGCTATTAGTTTTGTGTTGATAAAGGTTCTGTAAGTACTATCTTAACATGTATTTTGAGCAAATTTCTATATTCTCTGCCATTTTTTGGTCATTGAAGTGGATTTGACAATTAAGCAATTTGGATTTCTGGAACTACCATTTATGATCTGGATGTATTTTTAAGAATTAGAAGGGCGAACATGACCATAGCACAAAAATTTTCAAAGCAGAAAGAGAAAAATTTACGAATTGTTAACATTAATGCTCCCTTTTTTTGAAGTTGAACATATCATTGTCTTCTTTATATTTCAAGAACAATCGTGTGGAAGCTAGATCTCCTTTTTATATGACAGGAATTGTTGAAAGTTAAGTTTTGGTAAAGTTGATTAAATATGCATTGTCAGTGGTACCCTGTGTATGCAAATGTTATTCATTCCTTGGTTTTTGTCATGATATGGAATTCTGGTTGTTCGGCTGATGATGGTAGAACAGCATCTCTTGAATATGGCTTCTTGCACAGGATGTTGATATTCACTTACGTTAAGCTCCTTTTGTTTTTGCAACATGGGCAGGGTTTTACTGGCTGAAATTTATTGTGCATTGAAACAAGGTTCTTAGTTTTTATTGTTTCCGTCAATTGCCTTCTTGATTTATGCCTTAGAATTGATGAACTGGTCATCATTTTACTTTCCCTTTATATTTTGGCTTTCCATTAGCTTGGAAAATTGGGTGTCTGTGATGTATTTTCAACGTGTTATCTTAGGTTCTTATAGGCTGGTGGTTACTTTTAAGGTTTTTTTCCTCCCCTTCTTCCATCTGTGCACTTGAAGATAACTCTGTCATCTGTGGATTAATTACAGTGGGCTTGCAATTACAGCAAACCGGAAGAATACAGATCAGCATATTGTGTTGCTTGGTTGGTCAGCCGAGGGTGAGACGAGCAAAATAGCTGCTATTGACATTGAGCGGGATACTTTGCTTCCAAGGATCGAGCTACAAGGTGCTCAATCTTGTGTACTGAACTTTTTATACTTATGGATAATATATGTTATTTTTCTGGATTTTTTGGGGTTGTGGTTCTGATTGCATTGACAGATCATGAATTAAATGGTGTGTTGAGTGCATATATTATCTACCTAAGGATGCAACAAGTACAATGATGCTTTTTCTGAACTGTTATGAAAATTTTATTTTGTCCACTACCCATGAAAAGTTTAAATAAAATTTACAAAGCATTCCATACTTGAGGGGGGGGGGGGAATTTTTTTCCCCTTTTCTCATATGGCTGCATGAATGTAGTGCATTAAATGGAAATGTATCATAACAAATGAAACCTAAACAACTGTGATTCAGATGTATCAATTGTCCTCCTTTGGACTTGCCATATGGTTTTCATATATTTGAGTTTTTGTGTTTGTTAGTGCTCTGGGTGTTTGTTATACTTGAATTTTTTGGCGATTATCCTTACCTGTGAATTTTTGTTCAATTTACTTCTGTGTTTAATGGCTTTTATTTCAGATAGTGGTGATGATAATTTGATCTTGGGGCTCTGTATTGATGAGCTTTCCCTTTATGGAAAAGTCAAAGTTGAAGTTGGGGTCGAAGAACAGAAAGAACTTTCACCACATTGTGTTCTAATGTGTGTTACTCTTGAGGGAAAGCTCATTATGTTCCGTGTTGCAAGGTATTTTTGTGTGTTGTCAATTTGATTTCTGTTCCAGAATTATGTGATCTTTTATAGCCCAACTAGTCGGCTAATTGATCTTCTATTGTATCAGCATCCTGCTTATCATTTTTTCACTGCTATGTTCGTTGTAAATGTGCTGGCATTGAGCTGGTTTTTATTGTAGTGCCACTGGAACTACCACGGCATCTGAGATTGATTCTGCCATTTATGACGAGAAAGAGGACTCTTCTGAAGACATAGCTGCAGGCTATGATCAGTCAATTCTTTCCTCTGGATTTAGAGAACAAAAATCAGAACAAGTAGCTCTAGGTTTTCAACCGGAGGACGTGAGCAAAAAGGAATCAAGCATTGATGAAGGTAGTGAAAATCCAAGCGTCAAACCTTTCCATCACAAATAGAATTCCGATGGAAATAAGTGGAAACTAACTTTTTCATTTTTCTTTGTAGATAATGGGCAACAGACTGTTCCTGTCACCAATCTGCATCAAGACATAGGTAGTCAGCAATCGCAGCTTGTTGAGCCGCAAATTGCAAAGTCAGTCCATTCATCTCCGAGGGATTCAGTCCAAGAGGTACCTAGCCATTGGATAAGGAGTTCTACCAAAACAGAAAGTGAGAAATTTGCTGGATTCAGGCTTGGTCCTGGATCCTTTTTAGGGCAAGATCCAACTGATGTCTCTGGCCAGTTGAGTCAGAAGGATTCACAAAGAGGTGTTGAGCTAACTGAGGAACTGGAAAGAAAAAATGGATCAGCTGTTTTTGAGGGTGTGCCATCTCAGTCATCACCAATTGGAAAATTTCAATTTCTTGATGGATCTGAAGCCAGATCTCCATTTTTGCCCTCAATTACTATTCGGGGAACTAGATCTGATATTGCTGGTGTTAGTGTTAGTGCCACAACTGTTACCAGCAGCTTTGGTGGAAAACCTGTACATTTGAGGGAAACTGCCAGTATTTTCTCTTCAGACAAGTTCTCTCTTGGACCAGACCAGGCTGGGGGACACAGAGCTTCAGTTGTGGCAAGCAAAATTGAGTCATTGTCTTCAACACATGGTTCGCAATTGTCATCACAGGAAAACTTTGCTCTTGGAAGGTCTCCAAAGGAAGACTACAAATCCCCATCACTATCAAATTTGGAAACAAACTTGTCAAGACAATTTGGCAATGTATGTGCACATCTCATTGCATTCATCGTTATTGGAAATTTTATAAGGGAATTCTGATTGTTCTCCTTGGTATTTTAGTTTTTTATGTGCATCTGGAATTTTTGTTTGTCTGCATTCCAGCCTGAAACATCACATTCTTAGAAAATTTGAAAGTCAGCAATTTGAGGCAGCCATTGCATAACCACAATCAATTAGCTTTGACCAAGATATATATATATAGCATTTACTGGTCATGCGTGCTGGTTCCCAGTGTTGTGTTAAAATGATCAGTTGATTATCTATGATTGAGTGGATTGGTTCCCATGCTTGTTCTCCTCCTTCCCTCTCCAAAAGGCTAATTGAAATTGCTTAAAAAAAAAAAAAAAAAATTCTTTGCATTATGTGGGATTTTGTTGGCATAGTGGTTCAATTTTAATTATCTTCTAGAGTATTCTGATACCCCTTTTGATGCTTGTTGTTGTCCTCAAAATATCAAAATGAAAATTCTCTCCTTTAGATTAAAGAGATGGCCAGAGAATTGGATGCACTTCTAGAATGTATTGAAGAAAATGGTGGATTCAGGGATGCCTGCACTGTTCTCCAGAGAAGTTCAGTTGAAGCTTTGGAGGAGGGCTTGGGGAATCTTTCTGAGAAGTGCATGGTGTGGAAGGTAACATTTTATATTGATGGCTCTCTCATTAGTTAGTTCTTTCTCACTTTGCCTTTGTTTAGAACTATTAACAGACTGTTGTTGTTTTATTGTTTTTTTTAGTATTCACTGCACAACTTTCCACTGGTTGGAAAGAATAGTGGTCTGCATAGATAAACCATCTCAAATATGACTAGCGAAAATGTGATAGGTTGGAAAACAATCAGTAGTGTCTTCTTCTTGAAGTGACCATGGCCGACATTCCTAGAATAAATTGGAGAAGTTTTGGGCATATAAATCATCATCACAAAGTTCGAAGAGCTTACATGCAAATGAATGCATAAAACTTTGGGTAAGCTACCCTTTTGATTGTAAAATGTGGTCCTATGTTCCAAAATGTGACACACAAATGAACTCCTAAAAGCAGAGGTTTAATTATACAACTTTTTTGAGTCCATTCCACATTTAGGAATGGTGACAATGTTGGAATTCAATGGTATGTTTCTAATGCAGTAAATTTTTTGCAACCTAAATTTCTGCACATGGTTGTGTTTGAGGGCAAAGTGAAAGAAGATGCATAGGTTCCCTAAGCTAAAATGGCAAGGAAGAAGCAAAGTCAAAAGAGCGAAAATCTGATACCTATGATATAGAGGGGGCATACAATGCAATCATTTGGAGCTTCTAAATTCCCTAATTTGATACACCAAATTCTCCTTTTCTTTTTGGTTTTATTGCCCTTCAGAAATGAAGGTCTGTTGTTTTCTAAGATATTTGTATTTTTTTATTGGTTTTCTAACAGTGTTCTGTTGATATCTTGATTTGTAGAGTATGCTGAATGAAAGGCTTGGAGAGATCAAGCATCTTCTAGACTGCACAGTACAAGGTTCTTTGCTACTCTTAAAAAGAAATTTTAGGATTGTGATGGAATCAGCAAAATGCTTCCCATGTACATTATTACGTTGCCCTACCAGAATAGGATAGCTTTACCAAAATTAAGGTGAGCACGAGCAAGTTAAGTTAGGGAAAACGCCTTCCTCTGTACCCTACCCTATAATGTCGGTTCTAAGGTTTTCTACCTCTCCCTAACTGTGAAGCCTTATCCCACCCTTACTCTACATAGTTGGTTGGAGTGTAAAAACAGGGTAGAGCTCATGAACTTGTACCTTTTTCGGGAAATTTTGTGTTAATTTTTCTAATAAATTGAAGCAGATGAAAATTACCCAATAAGATATTTGTAAGCTTCTCATTTTGACTAACAACATTGAAAAAAGTACTCTGCAAATTATATCAATTGAGAAAGGTAAATAATAGCATCTAAAATGTGACGAGCAACTCCTTACCTCCATGTTTTGTATGCTTTGATGATATTTTGCATTTTTTCTTATTAAAGATGATATATTTAGACATTTGGTGTCTTTTATAAATCTAATAATCTAACCCCAGAATGAAAACATACACTATTTACTTGGCCAAACCTAAAATGCCCTTTGAAAAAACTCAAGTTGATGATCCTTAATAAGAGGAATTAGCTAGTTCACAGGTACTCTTATTCATCTTTCCTATCCTTTAATGTTTGTTTCGAATTTTTGTACCTTCTACTGTACTGTGTGATGTTATTACCTGCCAGTTTGTATTTGTGGTGATATGTTATCACTGTGAAAGAATAAATAAAAATGTATGTTACTTCACCTGTCTAAAGCTAATCCATGGAAATTAATTCTGCAACAATAGCAACTAGACCTTCTCTGTTTTTTTTTTTCCCCTTGAACTTCCAGAGTTTGCTTGAAACATCAGATGCTGGGGTAAGAAAGTACACATATTGCATGTCATGGCAGTTAAGGTGCCTAAAAGCTATTGAAGATGAGTAGTGCTTTGTTTTGTAGGATGGGATGAAAAATAATTGGTTGAATTTTATTCACAAGTTAGTTTAGTTGCAACAGTTGCCACCCTCGCTATAGTGTGAAAAAATTCGTCGGTCATTTGCTCATTGGATTCAAGTCCCCTGTAGCAATCCTGTGATTAAATTGATAACCTTGTAACTTGCTAATTTGATTTGTATCTGGCCTTCAGTTTTGGCAAGAAAAATGTACATGGATGGTATTGTTAAGCAAGCTTCTGATGGGCGTTATAGAGAACTATGGAATCGCCAAAAGTTGAGTTCTGAACTTGAGCTGAAGCAGCGGCATATATTGAAACTAAATCAGGTTTGTCACTAGTGCTTTCCATGTGGAGGACTTGGCGTATTGGCATTAACCTTATCTTAATATCTCCTTCCCTGTTCCAGGATTTGACGGATCAGTTAATTGAACTGGAAAGGCACTTTAATACCCTTGAATACCAGAAGTTTGGTGAAAGTGGAGTGGATCACATGGGTCAGAGATCTTTTCAGAGTAGATATGGGCCGTCAAGGTATAGATAACTTGCAGTCAGCACAATTAATTGGGTGCTTGTATCCTGTTGTTGCTAGTCCAACATTCAGCTATGAATTGTTCAAACCCTAGAGCCTCGTGATTATTTCCTCACTATGTTGGGATGATCATACAATTGTTGGATGCTGATGATCAAGTAGATAAAACAAAAAGTTGACTTTCAGGTTCGTGATTGTTGGCTTGTCGATTTGACAGTATTTTAATTGCAGACACATGCAGTCTCTGCACGGCTTACACAACACAATGAGTTCGCAATTAGCAGCTGCTGAACAACTCTCTGAGTATCTCTCAAAACAAATGGCTTTGTTGAGTGTAGAATCACCTATAAAACAAAAGAATTTTAAAAAGGAGCTATTTGAAACAATTGGGATACCCTATGATGCCTCTTTCAGTTCTCCAGATGCCACAAAAGGTGTTGATATATCCCCAGTGAAAAAGTTTCTTCCCTCTCCTGGTTTCTCTACTGCTAAAGATCAGTCCATGAGGCAGCAATTAAGTGCTATAAAGAGCTCTGACTCAGTAACGACGAGGAGAAGAAGAGACTCGTTGGATCAGGTATTCCCTTTTTAAAGTTGGTTATCCTTATGGTTTCTCTAGTATATTGCTAGCTAGCTTTTGAAAGTTGGTTATCCTTTTGGTATCTCTAATATATTGCTAGCTAGTTTCTGCACTTAATTTCCATTTCAGTTTCCACTGATTCCCATGGCTAGAATTAGTTTCTGAACTTTTTGCTCTGCAAATGTCATTCGATACGAGCAATCAATATGGTTCGGTGCCTAGGGTAAGTCGATACAAAACTTGATCTCTTGCTTGGTAATCTTGGCAACTCCTCAAGAAACACCATCGGGAATTCTAATACATCAGTTATGTCATCTATTATATGTGTAAATATACTAATTTCCTCTAGTAGCACTAGATAAGCCTGACATTTCTTCCATATCAATCAGTGCGTTCCTTATCAAGAGACAAGGTTATAATGAGTGGATTCTCTATCACCCTGATAACTAACCACTATTCCATCAGGTTACGTAGAGGATGACAGCCTTCTGCCAACAATCTAACAACATGTGATGTGCTGCTAGCCAATCCATTTTTAATATCAGATTGAATTTCGTCTAGCAGTATTAAATCTACACCAATTTCGTGGTCTCCTACTGGAACCATTCACCACTTGCATACAAAGTTAGCATCTAACGCACCCCCCACAGGGGTATGCAATGTTTTGCTGTCTGATCCCCATGATGGAGGGTATGATTGGCATAACTACCCCAAATGGAGGACCAACTCTAGGTTACTCGCAAGCCTTAGAACAGGAAGAGATCTAGAAAATCACACTTGATTCAAATATAAACTAAAGTCGTTAAACTATCCACCAAGCACAAACCATTACAAAATCACTATTATAAGTCCTGAGCCTAACTGCCAAACCGGCATTAGGAATACAAATCAGATAGTAAAAAGTCCATAAGGAAATTTCCTTACTAGTGGGATTTCTAATGACAGCAAATGTACATGTCCGATTATTTCCTGATGAGGGTTGAATTCCTGAGTTTATGGAATTGAGATAAGGAAGAGACGCAAACTCAGCTGAAGGGATGGAAATGCAAGGAGAAAAAGAGAGAGAGAGAGAGAGAGAGAGAGAGAGAGGGAAATAGGATTTGGCAACTTAGTGAAAGTGGCGGGGGGCCAAGAAGATCCAGGTATTACATCAATGATTCATAACCTTGCAGCCTCATCAATTGTGGTTTCCCTTGTTGCGTAGATCTCATTACTGATTAGACAGACTTATCATTGGCTTGTGGATTATATTACATTTTTAAGTGAGAATGTGAAGGCTTGGGGTGCTGAAAATAAAGGCTTGTGGTTCTAAAAATAACTTTCAGCATATACTTGTCTTCTCATAGGCATTGTATATTTGTGTATCATGCAGAATAGCATGAGCTATTATTCTGGTGTTAATAAAATTTTATTTTCAGTTTATTTGATTTGGGACTTGGAATCAGATCAGTGATACATTTGTTTCTAGAGCAAACAATGATGTGAATGTCACGGATTACCTTGATGCAGAGTTGGGCTACATTCGAGCCTGCAAAAACAACTATAGAAAGGGTGCTTTTGAAAGAAAGGCGGAAGAAAAGTGTGAATAAATTATCTTCATTGATGGATCAGCAACATACTGAGCCGTGCTTGCCAGATGGATCAGTGCTCACCCAGTTTGAAAGCACGGCATCCCCGCCAATCTTATATCCATCCAGAAATGAAGGTGAGCCATGTTTGAGTACGGAGAAAGTATTCCAGTTAATATATTTATTTGTCTGTTACAAGGAGCAGCTTACCATCAATTACTGTCCATGTATATTTTCAGGAAATGCTCCAAATATTTTCTCAAAACAGGCGGTTGAGAAAAGATCTGCTCTTTTAAAACGTGCTAATGAGCCTCCACTGCCATCACAGGCTACAGGATTAAAGTCTTCTATGTTGCAAAGTAACAATGTGAGATTGCCATCAATTTCAACTTTACAAGAGTTGCCCATGATTGGTCATGATGAGACTAAGTTTATCCAGCAATCTGAAACCAGCACAGAACAGTGTTTAGTATCCGTGTTGCCATCTGATAAAACATTGAAGAAGTCAAGTGAAATGGCTCATTCTCACGCTAAAGGGACCCAGTTTAAAAGTTCAGTCAACAATGTGAGGCATGGTCCTCGTGCTAAAACTGGGTTTTCCATACCTGGTGGTGAGACGACTGACTCTCCATTCTCCCATCCTGTTGCTGCTCCGGCCATTTCTACTGCACCTCAAGTAGTTTCTCCATTCTATACTGCACCTACTAAGAGCCAACCTGGTGAGGGAACATCTTCTGCCCCGGCATTCTCAATGTCGTTTTCAGTTTCATCATCTTCAATGATCAGCTCATCATTGAGAAACTCACTTTCATTTGTTAGTCCATCCTCATCAGCACCAACCTCAGTTACTCCATCCTCATCAGCACCAACCTCAGGAAGTGTAATGCCAGTTGGCACAGCTCTGACTAGTTCTGAAACTACACTTGATGCTAAACATACAGGCCTTTCGCCATCTGTGGCTTCAGCTTCTCGTTCTCCTGTTTTTTCTTCAGATTCCTCAACTCTTCAGACTTCTAACATGCAGTTGCCATTGTTTACGGAACTTCTTATTTCTGATTCTGTCTGTACAGAGACTAGGACTTTTGAAGGCAAAACTTCACCTTTAAATCTATCTCCTGCTTCATTATCAGAGTCCTTTAAATCTGAGGTTCAACCTAACACAGACAAAACTCTGACTACTGCTAACACAACTGTGTCTTTGACATCAGTGTCTCTTAACCCAGCTCTGGCATTACAGTCTCTTAAAACAGATCTTCAACCTTCTAGCGACAGTAGTACTACACAAAAACACACAAGTGCTGCTACAACCCCTCTACCTTTGCAGCCAGAGGCTTCGGCCATTAGTTTAAAGCTTGAATCGTCGGTACCATCTGGTGCTAAGACTGAAAATTTGGGTGAGTTGACATCTGGGAGCCAGCACAGTTTTAACAACTTGGTGACTCCCACATTTGATGTTGCTCTGGCTGCTCAACGTCAACAAGCTTCTACTGTACTTGCTTCTTTTGGGCCTGCACTTTCTGATGGTACCATTAGCGGGAAAATTGGAAGCTTGGATGTTTCCATAACAGAAGAGGATGAGATGGAGGAGGAGGCTCCTGAGTCCAGCCGTACGAATGAGCTTTTTGGGATTGGTTCAACTCCTAGGACAACTGCTCGTAAGGAAAATCCATTTGGTGGCCCATTCAGTAACATAGGAACAGGTCAAACAAGCTCTCCATACACTATGACCGTGCCAAGTGGAGAGCTCTTTCGACCTGCTTCTTTTAGCTTTCAATCTCCACAGGTTCCCCAGCCATCGTTACAAACAAACCTTGGTTCGTTGTCTGGTGGCTTCGGCACTGGAACTGTTGCTCAAGCTCCCACTCAAGGTGGTTTTGGCCAGCCAGCACAAATTGGACCAGGGCAGCAAGCATTGGGATCAGTTCTTGGTGCTTTTGGCCAGTCAAGACAACTTGGCACTGGATTGCCTGGAAGTGGTTTTGCTTCCGCAGGGAG
This sequence comes from Carallia pectinifolia, assembly GCA_037832335.1. NCBI lineage: Eukaryota > Viridiplantae > Streptophyta > Magnoliopsida > Malpighiales > Rhizophoraceae > Carallia > Carallia pectinifolia. The sequence goes on along the minus strand of CM075446.1, from coordinate 21,971,465 downwards.
TTTTGGCGGTGGCTTTGTGAATACTAGTTCAGCAGGTGGGTTTTCTAATGTGGCAACTAGTGGTGGGTTTGCCAGTGTGGCCTCAGGTGGTAAGGGGTTTGCTGGCATGGCTTCTGGTGGTGGTGGTGTTGGATTTGCTAGTATGGCTTCAGGTAGTGGTGGCTTTGTTGGTGCTGCTACAGCTGGTAGAGGATTTGGTGCTGTAGCTTCACCTGGTGGAGGGTTGGCAGTTGCTTCCTCTGCTGATACTGGTTTTGCAGGAGCTGCTTCTGGCGGGGGGTTTGCTGTTGCAGGTGGCTTTATTTCTACTCAGTTTTCCTAGCTCTTTTACTCTTAACAATTATGAACTAACATCCTGATTGGTCATTTCAAATGTTTGTAGGTGGTGGCTTTGGGGCTTTCAGCGGCCAACAAGGAACTGGTGGGTTCTTAGCTTTTGGTGGTAATACAGGAGGTGGGCAACAAGGAGCTGGTGGTTTCTCTTCTTTTGGCAGCCATACCGGGGAAAGTGGAAAACCCTCGGAGCTATTCACACAGATGAGGAAATAGGACTTGAGCTTCAAATTTAGTTTTTGGAAAATGATGAGATAGTATAAAGTTTTACAATTTGTTAAATTCTAGTTTAGAGCCGTATCTGAGTATTGTTTTGTGCTTGTCGTCCCGGTGCTGAACGCCCCATCTTTACAATTACAGTTGTAAACAAAAGACAAAGTCTAGAGAGACTTCAAGTTGTTGGTCAAAAATAAAGAGACTTCAAGTTGACAATTTTTCAATTCGTGCAAAGTTCTTACGATAAGTCGGCTATTAAATCCCAAGAGGACAAGAGGCCAAGAGGCAGTACCAGCGTGGGCTGCTTCCTTCTCATTTTATTCCTTGTAAACAGAAGACTCAGTTTAGACGCAACTTTTCTCACTTAATTGTATTTGTATGTACCAGGTAATTACATCATGCTATATTCATATCTGCTTTCTAATAATAATATTATAAATAGATAGTTTAGAAAAAAAAATTTTAATTCAAATTACAAATATAATGTTATTCTTAAAAAAAATTACGTGTTAATATATTTTTAATGATTTTGTCACAATATGTAACACTCTATTACTACATATAATTATAGCTAATTACTACATATAATTATAGTTCATGCCTCAAATTATTTTTAATTTAATAATAAAAATGTGTTGTCTTATTCTCATTATTTTTTATACTTAATTCTTTGACGATCATTCTGTTACTTTTTCTTTTTCATTCTCTTGAGAATTTCTTTCTCGTTCTTTAATTAATTAATAATTAAAATTAATAACAAATTTAATTTTTTAATAGTCCGTCCTCAATTCATTCCACATTGCTAAATCTAAGCATTTCCAATAATATCACTTTCACTCAAAGAATAAAAGATAAAAAATAAAAGCAGTAATTTGTTTAACTTTGTATGTCTCTTTTCTCGAAAATTGTTATTTTGATTCTTGATTATTTTTAAAATTATTTTAAATTATAATATAATATAAATGTAACATAAATACAATTATTATTTCATTTCTTCTTATTATAATTTTACTATTTTAATTTAATATGATATAAATATTACACAAATATGATATAAGTTTTTAACTCTCAACAGGTTACAATTGAGTATTAATAATTACAATTCATGATTTTTTTTTTAATTCTTATTGAGAGTTATTAATAACTGCACTCTCTCCAGTTATTTTATTGATTATAATTTAATATAAACACTCCACTGTTATAATAAGATGTTGCAATTCATAATTTTTTTAATTATTATTAATTTTTTAAAATCTATCTCATATTATATTTAATTGAATTCATATTAATATTTTCAAATAAATATTTACAACGGATGCAACGCGTGAGATTAATAGCACTCAATGCGTCTTTTTTTTTTTTTAACCATAAGTCAATATTATGAAGGAAGCTTACACTTATTTGTTGTTTTTATTTAATTGCCTATTTTGAGAGTGTGACAAATAATATTATAGTAATTAATTGTTAGTGGTTAAAATGAATCAATTTTGATAATAAAAAAAGGCAAATGCAATAATTGAATGAAGATTAATATGTCAATTACGTTCATTCTTTCATTCTTAATAATGAAAATTTTAAATTTATAATTATTAATTTTTTTATAAAAATATATACTAAGTTATATTCTCAATCTACAATTTGTAGATATTAAGCACCTATTTTGTGGTGTTGCCGTTGTGGGATGAGAGTGTCGTCTCTTTAAATTTATGCAACTTTTCGGGTTTGTTTGTTAAATTGTTGCTTTCATCCTTATTTTCTCTTTTCCCAATTTCTCTAAAACTTAGGTATATAGTAACTAAATGCATTCCCTCACCATCTATTATAATTATATATTTCTTGAAATTAAAATAATAATAATAATAAGTGTTTTCTAAAATGCTCTAGGCTTTTTTTTTTATACACAGATTTTTTTTTCTTTTTTATTTTATAGATCATTACTTCTTTGGCTAGATATCTTTCTGCAAAAATGAATATGCAGTCACATCACATTTCAAGTTCATGGTGATGCTTCGTTCTTGTTCTTGTTGGTTTTTTTTTTTTCTTTTGGGTTGAAATTGATTTCTAGATTTCATTAGAGTTTTCATAAACTCATCGTAAATAATGTCAGAATTATTCAAAAATTAATAAAATAAATATTTATATTTATATATCTCACAATAAAGGATACTGGTGTCAATGCTTACCATTTCATAATCTTAATTTATTATGATTAATTACTTTTAGACAGAATAATGGACATGTGTGCAGTATTTTTTTATTTATTATTGCAATTTGGGATTACGAGATAAAAATTTATGTTTTATGTTTTTTATGTTGTACAATTTTTTCTTTATTTTTTTTGTTCATATCTCACAATTTTTTCATTCTTTAATATTCTCTCTTTTGTTTTTTTTTTTTCTATATAATGAATGTGAAATTTTTTTTATGATTTTTTATTTGACTGATGATAATATTTTAATTTAAGATATATTTTTCTCCAATTCATGCTTAAAAAATTATGTATTCTTGGTCTTGAACTATCTCACTAATATATAAAATGATTGTCATTGCCAATTAACATGTTTTTTTCAATTATGCAAGATGTTGATATCTTTGAAATTTTAACAAGGATGCAAAAGATTCAATAAGAAATGAGGAACTATAGAAAATTTAATGAATAAAATCAATAAATTATCAGTTATTATTTTGTCTGTGTAAATATAGATAAGATCTAATGTAACTAAATGTTATAACTAAAAGCTGATGAGTTTTATTGAAACATATTCTTTATGTAATTTTGTTAAACAACGAAATTAAAATAATTCTCTTTTATTTGTGTTGTTCAGTTCTTTTTAATAAGTATTATAATTATTAAAAAGGAAAAAGTTTTGGCAGCTGATGAATAGTGGTCCGACAGAGTATATAGAAAGAAAGAAATATTAAATTTTAAATAATAATATTCATATTTTTAATAATAAAATTTTATTATTAAATTTTTTATTACTTAAAATATGTATATTATTACTTAAAAAAAATTGACTGAACTATTACTCTTAAAACAATATTTAAGACTGATTTTCTCGAAGAACCAAACAACACCCTACTAAAAATACGTGCGATAACTGTCGGCAACCCGTTCTCCACCATGCTCCTTGCTTAGCTAATAATTTCAAAAAAAGAAATGGAAAATAATAAGTAGAAGAGAAAGACGCGTTGGATTTTTTGTTTTTTGTTTTTATTTTTGTGGGTTGGGAAATAGAACGGGAAGCAACGCGGTTTAGTTGTCCAAACCGAGCGTGCTTTTATCATTATTATTATTATTATTATTGACTAATAATAAGAAGAATAATATTAAACAAAATGGGGCTTTGGGGTTGGACTTTTGGGCCCGTGGTGAATGACTGAATCTCTCTCCGCCTGAGTCTGAATGAATGAATGAATGAATGCATGAAGATGACATTCTAAATTTGATTTAAAATTTAAATTGCTTTGTTCTCTCTCTCTCTCTCTCTCTATCTCTATCTCTTTTTCTCCGTCTCTCAATTTCCGTGACTTTTCTTTTTCTCTTCCCTCTCTCTCTCTCTCCTTTTCTTTCCAGAGAGAGAACAATTAAAATTACGAAATTTACAGACAAAAAAACGAACAAATCCAAAGGAAAGGAAGCAAGGAAGAGGGGGGATTCTGCTGGTGGTGGTAGGGGGTGGGGGGTGGTGGCAGTTGCCCATACATAACAGTTTAGGAGGTAAAGTATAGAGAATAGGTTTTTCTTTCTTTTATACAATCATCCCCCTTTCCTTTTGTGTGTTATTTTTTTTTTTTATTTTTTTGTCTTCTTCTTCTTCTTCTTTCGAAAACAAAAGAGAACCGAAGAAGAAGAAGAAGAAGAAGAAGAAGAGGAATTAGAAGTTTTAATTTCCCGTTTGTTGCTTTTCATATATATATATATATATATATATATATTATAGTTTGCAGGAAGAAGGATGAGTTCTGGATTTTCTTTATCTATGTATTCCATCTTATTTTTGTTTTTTTTTTTCCGTCTTCATTAACTATGAGTTTCCTCCTCCTTTTAATTTTGATTTTAATTTGTTGTTTTTGTTGATGTTAGTGTTGTTGTTGTTGTTAAACATACAAATTTCTATGAATAAATAAAAGGCGATTTGGTTTTGTAAATTAATTTTCTGACAATAATCTTTTGATCTGTATGTTTGTTAGTTAATTAGGTCTAACTAATATTATTACAAAACTCCGTATCTGAGGAGGAGGAGGAGGATTGCATGTACTCGCCAGGATCTTTCTATTCTGTTCTATTATATTCTATCTTCTTCTTCTTCTTCTTCTTTTTTGTTTTGTTTTTTTTAATGTTGCGTTTGTTCCTGCCTGTTTGTTGCTATTTGTTGGTATATTGTTTCAGTGTGCAATTTTCCGATCACACAAACAAACCCTCTTCGTGGGCCTTCCTTTTGTTTTACCCACCCTGGCCTAGTTTTGGGGCTTATTTTGTAGCTCTTTCTTCTTTCATTCGTTGGATCTCCTTCTCCTCTTTCTTTTATCGTTTGGTTTTTGTGGTAAGAAAGACGGACCCCTTTATTTTGATTTTGACCTTCCTTTTCATGTTTTTTTTTTTTTTCGCATTTTTTTGTCCCCGTAGCGTATACAATAGACTCAGTTTTCTCTTGTTTGTAGTTATAGGGATCTGACAATTTGTTTTGAATCCTTTTCTGCATCCAATCACCAACCAACCATCTCCTCCTCAAACATACAAATTCCTTGTATTTTCTTCCTGCGCTAGTTTCAAGCCCCTTCCCAAGGTTCTTTTGAACTTTTCACCACGTAATTTATTTTCCCACGTGATCTGTGAATCCCTTCCCCCTCCTTGCTAGATCTTGGAAACCGTTAATTTCGTCTGCTGATTCTTACATAAGCACATAAGCTTTATCTCTGGCAAGTCAGTTTCAAGGCACTTTGGGATGGTTAGTGCAATTCCTAGTGTTTCTTGTGTTGATTTTCTTTATAATTGCAGCTTCTTGATTTTTTTTCACAGAGACAACAACAACAACAACCTAAAAGCGGGTTGGTCAAGACACGAAAGATATAGGATGGATGAACCAATGGCAGCACGATATTGGTGTCACATGTGCTCTCAAATGGTTCATCCAATCATGGAAATTGAGATCAAATGTCCGTTTTGCCAAAGTGGATTTGTTGAAGAAATGGGTAGCAGCACAAGGGAGAATCAAGATCCTGATCTTGATTTTGGTTCCGATCGTGCTCTGTCCCTTTGGGCTCCAATATTGCTTGGCATGGTCGGCAACTCCCGTCGCCGTAGGAGGCTTAGAAGAATGGGTTTTGAAGAAGATGATGATAATGACGATGTTGAGCCACGCCATGGAGGAGAGACCGAATTGGACCATGACATTGAATCAATCATTAGGAGGAGGAGGAGAAGCTCGGCTACAATATTACAGTTGCTTCAAGGAATTCGAGCTGGAATGTTATCTGAATCAGAGAGTTCTGAAGGAGATAGGGATAGGCGTGTGGATAGAGATAGAGATAGGGAGCGTGTCATTTTGATTAATCCATTTAATCAAACTATCATCGTCCGGGGTTCTTATGATTCAAGCAATGGTCAAAACGAGAATCAGAGCCCGGTTGGTTCATTGGGCGATTATTTCGTTGGACCTGGCTTGGATTTATTATTGCAGCATTTGGCAGAGAATGATCCAAATAGATATGGGACTCCTCCAGCCCAAAAGGAGGTTATTGACGCATTACCCACTGTGGTGGTTAAGGAGATATTGCAGTGTTCTGTGTGCTTGGATGACTTTGAGGTTGGCACTGAGGCAAAGGAAATGCCATGTAAACATAAGTTTCATAGTGCATGCATATTGCCATGGCTGGAGCTTCATAGTTCTTGTCCTGTTTGTAGGTTTCAGCTGCCTGCAGATGAATCCAAACTTGATTCAGAGAGCTCGAGGGATAGCAATAATCAGAGAGACAATGATAACTCGGCTAGTGTCAGTAATAGTGGTCAGGGTAGTATTGCTGAAGAGCGAGATGGGGAAGGGAGAAATGGAAGTGGGAGAAGGTTTTCCTTTCCGTGGCCTTTCAATAGCTTGTTCTCAACTTCTGCAGCTTCTCAGTCCAGTGGGCACAATATGTCCTTAACTTCGTCATCTTCTTCAGCAGATGCACCGGGAAGCGCTGCCCAGACAGATGAGAATTGAATTTATTCTCCAGTTTCCACATTAGGTCTTGCCTGTTGTTCTCTCTATATTGTCTAAATTTGCTGCCATGCTCATGTATATAGTACCTTTGCCTGCTGAAGAAATCGTGCTTTAATCAGTCTGTTGTTTTCAAGATATTTTTGCCGCGAAGGAACTGTCTTCACCACAATTTGGCCCAATTCCCTGTTGTAATATGTACGATAATTTGTGTAGCTATTTTGAATATTTACATTTGTATATGTAACTGTACATGGTGGATGAATGATTCTGCTTGTATTAACTTACCAAGCAGAGACAGACAACCATTGGGTATTACTCTCTTGCAGCAGGCTTGGCATATCATGAAGAAAGACTTCAGATTGGTACGCCTTGAATTTGCACGCTTCAGGCTTCAGACTGCCGGTTTCATCCATTGTATTTTGTTGTGTTGTGCTGCACTGTGTTGTGTTGTGCTTGACTTCTCGCGAAACAAAAATAAACCGAGTCCGTTCCAATTTTTTCTTTTTAAAAGAGATAAATGACAGGATTGGGTATGTGTGTATGTATTGCCTTGCCCACCTAACGGACTGCGTCCGTGAAGGTTTTGGAGCTGGATTTGGATTATTTTTATCTGCCACCCTGGAACACAGTTTTTGTTAATTGTTTCTTACCCCCACCAATCACACCTCTGGCGGTACGTCCGCGTGAAACCTTGCTGGAATAAATGCACGGCATTTCATATTGAGTTCGGGCTGGTGACTACTAGTTTTAGTTTCAGAAACTCTACTTTTGTATGGTGTAGCATGGCATGCTATCGATGTCTCTTGAAATTGGATTCCTATCCTATGGGCTGATGGTCCGTGGATGTTGCTGGTTTAGGACCCAAAAAAGAGAAACGGGGGGCTGGGGGGGTGGAACTATTTATTGTCGAATAACCATAGCAAATCCCATTGGCCATTGGAACTAAGTTTTCATTAGGTCAAGTCTTTTTTTCATATGGTCAAGTCTTTTTTTCATCAGGTCAAGTCTTATAACGTGGCAACCACGGACAAATTTGTATGTGCCTGTCAGAGTCAAGTGCCCCTCTAGTTAATTGAAACTGTCAAATTTTTAATAGGCCAAGGATTGAACAAGCAGAAATATTAGATGTTTCCCTCATAAGAAATAGATGAGGGTCTAATCTCATTCCAAAAAGTAACAAGTAGGGGAAACAAGCCAAAAAAAAAAAAAAAACAGAAAAGAGGGGAAAAATTAGCTGCCATTATCACCGACAGTTGGCCCGTTAACTATTTATCCTAATTCAATGATTCCCCAACGGAACAAGGTTTAAGCAGATATGCTTGGCATTTTCAGTCATCACTTCACAGTAATGATCTTGATAACAGATGCAGTCCCCATTCGGTGCAGAGCGATAACAGAATCTCCATTCTTGCATAATCGCCTTGCTTTGGCTTGCTGAATGGCAAAATCCAAAGCTTCTTCTGTTGTCTCTGCATAAGACGCCTTGGCGGATCCTGCGTACAAAATCGGCACCAAACCACGAAAGATAAGGCTATGCCTCGCAGGAGCCTCATCACTGCATGACCAGTCAAATGAATCCGTCTTAACCTCAGGGACAACCACAGACAAAATGGGCATGCCAGGCCGGTACTTGGCCACTAGTTTTGCAGTACTTCCTCCTCTGGTTAACACCAATATAAAAGCCGCCTTTGCCGAATTGGCTGTCCTCACAGCAGAAGACGCTAGGCTCTCCAGCGGACTCATTGGCACAGGTGAATGTTTCATAATTCTCTTGAAGACATCTCCGTAATCAAGCGTGCTTTCTGCTTCCACACATATGTTTGCCATGGTCCGAACAGCAAGTTCTGGATATGCCCCAGCTGCTGTCTCACCACTCAGCATCACGCAGTCAGTACCATCAAGAACTGCATTGGCGACATCTGTAGCCTCAGCTCTGGTTGGTCGTGGAGATTTGATCATGGACTCCAACATCTGGGTTGCAGTGACAACAGGTTTCCCTTGGATGTTGCATTTATAGATCATCACCTTCTGTGCTAGGAAAATCTTCTCAATTGGAATTTCCATTCCAAGGTCACCGCGTGCCACCATAAATGCATCCGTGTTTGCCAAAATATCGTCGAAATTTGCCACCCCTTCTTGATTTTCAACCTGCCAAACATATTTAAGGGGAAGAAAATTAATACAAAAACGAAACGCTAGCAAATGGCCACTTACGTAAATTGCATAACAACAACCTTACTATTATTTGGCCAAAAGACCCAAGTACATGGCATAGGTTTGCATGTTACGTGACATGGAATCTGATTTCAAATAATCATTCCTATTTACGGCGGGCCAAGTCAATTAAATATCTAGCAATAACATTAGCATTACAATGCTCACACCCTATAAACTGTTACAACAAGCGCATGCTGTTTTGATGATGTAAACATACCTTTGACATGAGAAGGATATTTTTGGCGTGCTCTCCCAGCAACTTTCGGACCTCCACAAGGTCCGAACCCTTTCGAACAAAAGAAAGAGCAATCATGTCAATGCGATTGGGAACTCCCCAGCCCATGATATCTTCCTTGTCTTTCTCTGTCAGAGTTGGTAAATCCACTATTACCCCAGGGAGATTGACATTCTTCCTCTCACCAAGAAGTGCAGAATTCTCACATCGACATCGAACCAATCCTGCTTGTTTGTCACATGATAAAACTGTAAATGAAATTGTGCCATCCGCACAAAGTATAACACTTCCAGGCTTGACATCCTCGGCCAGTTTTTTGTAGCTCATGCAAATCATATTTTCGTCACCCTTTATGCTATAGTCAGTAGATATGGTAATCTCTTGACCCTGTTTTATCTGGATCGGCTTTCCATCCTTTAAGAATCCAGTGCGAATCTCTGGTCCCTGTGACAATATAGACAAACTAAGGAATCAAAAAAGATTTTTTTTTTATTTTTTTGGTTCAATTGTAACATCAAAAGACTCGTATAGAACTCTTGAGACTTCCCACTTGATTAGCGTGGGCTGTGCATGAGAACTTACGAGAAAAGCGTAAAAAGGGCTCCATAAAATAGTGGCTAACAGTACCCGCATTGGTTTCTTCCAATGAATTTAAACAAGACATAATTTAATTATAATGCTAAAGTACATATATACAGCTAAATTAATCACTTTGACAAAGTAAACGAACGAATTATTTTTTTCTCATTATTAAGGGTCCGTTTGTTTGCTGTAAAATGACTTACATTTGTAAAATATTTGTAGGAGAAAATATTTACAATGAAAATAATAATTTTCTTTTATCACTTACTTATAGTACAGTTCGTGTTTTCTCTGAAAATAACTTCAGCTCTGCAAAAGGAGAAGTTATTTTACCTGAAAATCTGAACTGAAAATCTGAAAATTTTCTCCAAATTTTACTTATGTAAAATATTTTCAGTGAAACAAACGTCAGAAAATCTGTAAAATTTTTATTATAAAACATTTTACAGGAAACAAACACACCTAAAAGAAAAAAGATTCCCAAGAACCTCAATTTTTTGGTTGCTATGGGCAGAAAGGCCCTAGCGTCTCCGGGTTTAGGAAATAAAAGGAAGGGAAGCTGGAAGCATGCATGGACTGGCATCATGGAGGAAAAAAATAGGCTCATCTCTCCGAATAACTTGGGACAGACTCAGACGCACTTACTTATATGTTGTTAAAAAAGCAAGCAAGCGTATTGAAAATACGTTGATCAATTAAAAAGAAGAGTAGAAATGGATGCATGACAAGTCTGGATAATGGAATAGAATGGATTTCTTTATATCAAAAAAAGGAAAAAAAGAAAAAAAGGAATGGAAGGAGACTGATGTAGTAGAAGGTTAATAATGACGCCAACAAAAATTCGAAGTTCACCAAATTTGGTGGGGGCTAACGAAATAGAAAGGAATGACCCCCCCTTTCTCCGGAGATTTGAAAAAAAGTGTCAAAAATGATAATACCATAAAATTGGGAGAGACTAGAGAATGAGTCTGATGGATGGAAACAAGAAAAAAAAAAAAACAAACAAAACTAATTAAGAAAGGAATTTTTTATAAATTAAAAAAAAAATCAAGGGGTAAGTGTAAACAAAAATAAAGTGGGGAAGGCGGAATCAGAGAGAGGCAGGAAAAGTGCAATATTTACAAAAGGTACAGATATACTGATAAAGGAAATTGATCAAAAGAAATATCAAAAATACAATAATTTTATTAATTTCTGTAATAAAATTAATAAAATATACAATAAAAATCATCACATTATTTTTTATTATATAAATATTTTTTATTATTATATTATTGACACTTTTTCTGTCTCTCTAATAGCTGATTTTTTCGTTTAAAAAAAAGATAAGACAAAGGAAAAAATTGCTTTTACTAGTAAGTAATAGGGACAGAGACAGAGGCCTGGGCTGGGATGGGGAGACAGAGTAGTGTCTCCCAGAGAAAGTAGCAGAAAAGAAAAGGAGAGCGACAAGATAACTGAATGAAATAAAATAAAATAAAATAAAATAAATAAAAATAAAAAAGCAAAGAGGTTGCAATTCGATCGATGATTCCGACTTTTTGTTTGCAATTTAGAGATTAGATAACGTCTCAGGTACAAAAGCCTCGTCCGCCTCCTCCAAACACACAATTCGATCAAGATCAAGACAGAAGATCATCAGACGACGACGACGACGACGGACAACAGTAAATTGGAATGGAACCAATAAAAAAAAAGAAAAAGAAAAAAGAAATGGAGCAGAATACACAAAAAGATATCCAATATCAGAATTCAGAACAGCAGAGAGAGAGAGAGAGAGAATGGCGGTGTTGAGCATGCCTTGGTGTCGAGCATGACGGCACAGGGAATGCCGGTGTTGAGCATGGCGGCCCTGAGGTTGTCGAGAGTCTCCTGATGGTATTCGTGGGACCCGTGGGAGAAGTTGAATCTGGCCACGTTCATTCCAGCCCTCAATAGCCTTTCCAGCATCCCCACAGATCTCGATGCCGGTCCCACCGTGCACACTATTTTCGTCTTTGCCTTCTTCCTCTTTTCTTCCTCTTCCATTTCCACCACCGCCTCCTCCTTCACCTTCACCTCCCCATCCCCATCCCCATCCCCACCACACACATTGCCATTGCCCTCCTCCTCGTTGCTCCTGTTCCCCATTTCATTCCTTCCTTCCTTAGGGCGGCTTTTTAGCTTCTTATAGAAGCGGCTTTTACCTCCTTTACCTTGATTCCACCCATTCCAATTCCCAATCAGAAAGACGAGTACCTACATACATATATTTATATATAATAGAGAGATTTGAATTTGTCTAAGTTTTTGACTCAACGATACGATTTAAAGGCAGGGCTGTGCGCCAGTGATTGGCTTTTGACTTCTCAAAAACCAATCCAAATTTTAGAATTTTATTTTAATTTATTATTTTACAATTTACAAAAATAAATAACTGAACTACACCTCACTAATACGAATTGTTAGTTTAGTAGTAAGTCATTGTATCTCAATATTCAGCATCCTGAGTTTAAATCCCAACGCGGTATGTCCTCCCCTTACCAACGCGCGAGGTGACCACAAAAGTTATGAGCTGCGTTTGGAATCAGATTTGTCCGCAAGGACACTAAAGGTAGAATTTCGTTAGCTCTGTTGGTGCTCGCGTGATAGATCTGACCTTTTAGAGATGGTTAAACAAACTATACAAACAGAAATTTCTCCCAAATTCGACTCAAAAATTTGATGATCGACGTGTCCGTAATTTTTTTTTTTTTATTACAAAAAAAAAAACCACAACAGACCCACATATATAATACTACTAGTCTATTACTGCTATCACTTACCCTACCTTAATTTCACTTAACTTTTGCCCATTACTTTTACTACAATAACAATAATAACAATAACAGTTCCCTAAAATAATATTGGTAATTAGAATGGAAATCAATCGGATTCAATTAGTTATTACTGGTTTGATAATATATTTATATTTCATCCACGTTTGAATCAATAATAATAATAATAATAATGATAATAATAACAATAATAATATTCGAAGACCAGCGGCACCTGATTGCACGTACTCGCGTGTCTATTTCTTGAGGAACAAGCCACAACTGATCCTCTCATCACAAGGCAAAAGTAGTATAATAATAAATATGGAATGCATCTTAAAGGTCAATCCTATCATTAGAATTTAAATTTTTAATTGGTGGTCTTAAATTTTAATTTAAAAAAGTTGTGAGATTTATAATAAAAAAAAAGTTACTTTTATTATATAATTCGAATAAATAGATCTCACAATAGAAAAATAAAAATAATAAAAATAATAAATATTGGGTCTTAAAGCTAACAGCCCACTAGCCCAGGCCCAGCCTTAGTGTTAAGAGCGTGTAATGACACGTGTGTAGCAGAAAAGCCCAAAAAAAAAAAAGGCCGGGGGGGGCGGGGGGAAGAAGAGGAATGGGTTGGTCTGGTGCATTTGCAATTCCACTCAAAGCAAACTTTGGAATTCGAATGAACATAAGTGGGCCGAGCTTCTATATTCAGTTAATCAGTGCGCCTCCTTTTGTATTTTTTTTAAGAAAATTTTTTAATTATCATTGGGAATGGGATATTTGGTTTAGGGTTTCTTTTCTTTCTTCTAATTATTCACAGTTCCCCTCCTCTATTTCTCCCTCTATAGTCAGTCGCCGCCGTCTAAGCGCCTCCCCTCCTCCCTCTCTCCATATATATATATATATATATATATATATATAAGCGTTTGATGCATCGCATAGCATACTGTTGTTGTTCTTAGCTTCCTTCTTTCTTTCGTTTTTTTTTCGTCGTCTTGTTGTTGTTGTTGTTGTTCTTCTTCTTCTCTTAAGCCGTATTAGTTTTATAGAATAGTAATTAACAATATATGGTGCTTTGTATTCTATTCATCAAGGAAGAAACAAATATACAAAGCAGCCCCCACTCGAGAGAGAGAGAGAGAGAGGGAGAATTGACAGCCTAATATTGCAATTCTTTGGTCTAAATCTTAAGAATTGGCCAGGGAATCTATCGTTAGGCTATACTAAATTATTTAAACAATTCCGGAAGAACTGAGTTTTTGAAGCCAGTCTGACGGCAGTCTTCCTTTTTAGCTCCGATTTTCCCTACTATTTGCGATGGGAATATTCGGTGACGAGGTAGATACAGTTACAGTTACCATACATTACGAATTTCTTTCCACCCTCTCTTCCAAGTTTCAAGTCTTTCTTCCGATTCTTTGTTATTTTCCTTAACCAAAATTTTTATTTATTTTTTTAACTAAAATTTTTATTTTTTTGATTTCATTTGTTCTTTTTTTAATTTTTTTTCTCTGAAAATGGAATCAGTCTGCGTGCGTTATTTTGCTATTATGCTTGTGTGTACGGATCTTTACAACAAGAAAAAAGATACGAGAAAGCACGAATGAAAAATGAATAGGAAGGGAAGGTGAGGTGAGGTGAGGGGATGATGATAGAAATCAGACGGATTCCCACTGATTTCTTTTTGATATGATTATCACAACCAGCTACTTCTGATCTCACCTCTCTTCACCCCTTCTTTCTTTCTTTTGCTTTTTTTATTTTTTTCTTCCTTTTTTATCGGGATCATTTTTTTCGATTTTGTTTTGTTTTTCTTTTTATTATATATATATATATATATACACACACATATTAGAAGGGAAGAATATTTTATTGTCTGATTCAAAAGAAAATATTTAGAAAAGATTTTTTTTTTTATAGAATGGATGGGATCAAATGATATAATTGAATTTAAAAAAATTAAGGAAAAACTGTTCGATGGACTGTTAGGTGTTTATGTCACTAATGTTGGATGGACTGTTAGATGTTTATATAACTCACATATATGCAGTGGAGTTACGCATTAGTCGGCGAGCATAAATGGAATTTGCTGTTCTTTGCTATTAGTAAAAGTACGACCGAAAGATGTACCCATAAAAACAATAAACGTACGACCCAAAAGATGGAAATGGAAATATAATAATTTAAAAAAAAAAAACGGGGAGGAATCTTCACATCAAACTAGGGAAGATAATTTTACCTGGACCGTTCCACCCTAATATTAACAGAGTCAAATTAGTTGACTGAAGAACGGGGCGAAAATTAGAGATTATCGTATTTTTTTAATGGGTATGGGGAATAATGGTAAATTTATCTATCTCCATTTCCATATCCTCCCCAACTCTGACCCATTTTTTTATTTTTTATTTAATTTTTAATTTTTATTTATTTTTATTATTTAATATTTACTACATTCACTCTCAATAACTTATATTTTAATTTCTTTAAAATTATTAATAAAATTATTAAATTATTAATAAAATTATTTTCTTTAACTCAATAGTTTATTTGAAATATTGATAGTTTTGAAGTCAATAATTCAAATAATAACTAATTCTAATTGTAATTACAAAATTATTAATAGATACTGTAAGAATCACAACAAGTTGTCGTATAAGTCTTTGACCAATAATTTGAAAGTTTAACCCTAAATATACAAGTTAGAATTATTATCTTTTTACTGGAAGTCTTGTTTTAAAATACTATTATTTCTTTTTTTCCCAATGTGTCAAGATATAAGTGCAAAAAATATGAGAATAAATTATTTAAAAAATTAGGAACGAAATTAAAACTCCTAGTATTACAAGAAATCTAACACTATATATAGAAAATAGATAAAAAAAAATACAAAATTATGGGGATGATGTTTTTATAGTTTTTATTTATTGAATTTTTCATAATTGAGTTTTTTTATGTAATTTATATCTTTATAAAATGCAGTTTTAAACTTTAGTATTATACAATAACTGAAATATTAAATACAATTTATCTAAATTATTCTTCTATATCAGTATTTTAAAAAATAGTGTCATTATATCAATATATAAACTTGAGCAATAAAACATTTTTAAAATTAGTGTCATTATTTTTCTACATATCGTGCATTAAGTGTAGGACTTTAATTTTTATTACTAATTCATAACAAAAAACTCGTGTATTTAAATTTTAATATTTAGATCACTTATTCATTATATTTTTTAATCACATGAAATTTGTAATATAAATAGTTGATTTGTCATTTACCATGAGTATCAAATAATTTGAATTGTGAAAGTAATTTGAATTGTGAAAATATATGATTTTTTAAATTTTTTTTTAGAAGGGTACGGGGGCGGGGACGGAGATTTCCGTTCCCCGACGGAGATGGGGACGGAGACAGAGACGGAGACGAAGATTAAAATTTTATACCTGACAGGGACATGAATGGGGATAAGGATAATAAACGAGTATGGAGAATGGGGGGCTATCGCCTCTCCCGACCCTCCTTATTGTCAATCTTATGTCAAATAAAGAAAAAAAAAACAAGGAAACTATATTGGATAGCCGCTCTGGGTGCTTTCCGCGAACTAGCTGTGCATGTTCAAGGATAATTCTTTTTTTTTTTTTAGAAGTAATACATTTTAAAGTTTTAACCGCTTATAAAATTTTTTAATTGAATTTTATTCTTTTTTACTTTTCAATAATTTGAAAATATATTTAAAAAATTATAAATATATGTAAAAGAAATAAAATGCACACATGCACATTTTCAAGTTAAAAAAATTTTATGTATATCTATTTTATAAGTGTATTGTTGAGTTGTAATTATCTATTTTGTTAATTAACTATTATCTAATGGAATTGATCAGCTTCAGTTAAAAAATACTCGGTCGAAATAAAAACTAAATGTTTAGAATTCAAGTGAAAAGTTAAAAAAATAATTAAATAAATGTAAAAATTTAAAACTTAAAAAATATATTATTTGGTACATTTTCATTTTTACTTGCCTTCTGTATGTGTTGGGACTTCTTTGTCTAGAAGAGTGAGTTTCCACCGTGACATAACAGCAAGCAATCAGATTTGCTCCAACAATGCCATTGCACTGCTTTTGTGAGATTGCAATTCCAGTTTCATAAATCTATACACGTATTATAGGGGTAGACGTTAAAGTAGTTTTAAATCTTTTAAAATTTTTTTAATATAATCTTATATTTTTTTATATTTTTATTTCAATCCTATAGCTATATTTTTTTGTTATAATTAAGTCCTATATAAATGGAATCGTTTGTTAAGAAGTTAAAAACCGTATTTGACCTGAAAAAATATATAAATACAAATTTAAAAGGAAAAATACGTCATTTTTTTTTAAAAAAAACCTTCATATTTTTTTTTTTAGAAAATTGACGAGAAATGCATGACCAAACCTCTAAAAATCAGATTTAGTTATTTTATAATCAATTCAACAGTATTTCTTAGAGATGACCTGGCGGGGACCAACTTCGGCGTATTTCTCTAAGAGGACAAATTTTAATGTTCTCTTCAAAGTGAAATGAAAGAACATTGATGATACATGAAATAGAGTTGTGTTTATTTTAAGTATCATCATTATTCCGTAAATTTTGAGATAGATGCGACAAAGTTCGAATATCTTTAGCAATACGCCTGTGATGGTCTTCGCCAGGTTTTTTCTGAGAGATGCTGCTGAATTGATTAAAAGAGTTAAATTTGATACTGAAGGGTTTAGATCGTACATCTCTCATCAATTTTCTCAAAAAAAAAGAGGGTTTCTTTTTTTGAAAAAATAACGTATTTCTCTTTTTAAAATTATATTTATGTATTTTTTGAAATCAAATACAACTTCTAACTTGTTGATTAACGATTACATTTACATAAAACTTAATTATAACTAAAAATATAGTTATACGACTGAAATAAAAATATAAAATAATATAAGACTACATTGAAAAAAATTTAAATGGTTTAAGACTACTTTTGTGTTTATTCCACGTTTTATATCATCTTCTTATTCATTTTCATTAGTTGTAATCCTTTGAGGAATTGCATAGAGATAGAGGGCGTCCTATCCTTTATTGCCTAACTATTGGCTGCCGCTACTCCTACCATTTAACATCAGATCTTGCGACAAAGAAATTATTTTATGTGAAAGCTATTAGTGTGGGAAACTATAAATAGCTAGGATTAACGGGAATGGGTGCTGTTTATTTGTTTTGGGATTAAGGACTGTTGTGCTGTTAGATTGTGTAATTTTAATTGTACTGTTTGTTCGTAGCTTTATGCCGTTGTAAATTGTTTTTGGGCCTACTTGTAAGTTCGTTACAGTACGGTATCTTCTGCTTTATGTAACTTAATTTGACTAATTTCAGTCCAGCAAGTATCCTCGAAAGAGTGTTTTGTCAAAATAGACTTCCAGTCCAATTGATTATTGGTCATCTAAACCATGACAGTTGTAAGCTATTGGTGCTGTTCTTTACCCTCGCGGAAGTTTTTTCGAGGCCTTCGGATTCACACTTATCTAATACAATGATTTCTTTTAGTATATATATATATATATATATATATATATATCTGCTCAAAAAAATAATTATAATAACTAGGATAGCATATTAATCCCCCTTCCCTCATCATGTTCTTCCACTTTATTCCATATTGGACCCCATCCGTTGTCTCAAGTTCAATGATTGGCACCTCTCACCCGTGGCTGTAGAGCACTGGGTTTCTTTGAACACCACACTAGTAATTTACGGTTGATTTGATTGCATCAAGAACCTGCATCCAAAAGAGGCATCGCATCATTAACCGTTTCTCTCACGCTGCCTTGTACTGTATGTGCTGATGGAACTTACCTTGTTCTTGTTGGGCACATAAAAGGGCTCAAAAACGAGAGGGAAGGGTGTGTCCAGTCCACACACTCTGGCTACGGGAGCTTCCAACTGCCAAAGGGAAACAATTGCACATCTCATATTTCCTCCCACTTAACACACTCTTTTAGATATTCCAAGTGGACCAATAAATGAGATAACAGCAAGGGAAACAGCTCAGGGAGCATCAGTCAGAAGAAAAATCTATATCAAGTCAAGCATTTATCCAGAATGAGATTCATTCTAGAAACAATGAAATATCTACATCTTCGCCCCAATTTTGAATGCCAAAGGAAATAGCAGCTTTATCTTAACAATCTCCTGTAAAAGGGCATGACCTGAATTCAGCCTACCCATTGATTCTTAATGTCGAATAAACACCTTAGTTGTGGCCTCCAATCAAACAAGCCAGTATATAGGGAACATAAACTTCTCACTTTATAATGAATGATGTTCATCGACTTTATTGAAGCCTGGCTCAACTATCCATACAAATGAAAGCATATGGAGGTCAGCAAGAAGCGAGCTTTTACCCTTGAGAAGCAACGTTCAACGATAGAAGCAGAGATTTCGGCACCAAAACCTCCAGTCATGGGAGCTTCATGACTAATCTGCACACAGGCAAGAAATTATGGCCTGTTTCTGATCCACCCATCATTGGAAAACAGAAAATTTAAGGATGCAGAAACTTACAAGAAGTCTCCCAGTCTTTCTGACTGAAGTCTCCACTGTTTCTTTATCCCAGGGTATTAGAGTTTTCAAGTCTATCAACTCACAAGAAATCCCAACCTACAAAATGTACAAGACTGTAGATTTACCTTCTTAAGCGAATCAGTGGGATTCAGGAACTACCAAGAAACATATGACTGTTTTATCAGAAAACCATGGAAAAATGAGTGCAACGACCGTAGTGTAGGATTGGCAAATACGTAACAGAAACAACATTTCAATATATGAATAAGCTTCAACTTAATTCATGTTACCAGAAACAGATGTTTCATCCCTATAAAATCACATACCTTCTCAGCATCAATACAGGCCTGCTCCATAACAGAAAGTTGTGCTCCCCAACCAACAAGTGTTATGTCACTGCCTTCTCTTATCACCTGAGCATTCAACTCAAATTAACTTTTGATCTATAATATTTTTAAATTCTTCAAAGGAAAAATATAAATCTAGAAGTAGTATACCTCTGCCTCGGATAAAGGCAACATATAGTCATCCTCTGGAACTTCTTCAACAGCCAAACGATATAGCCACTAAAGTTCGAAGGCACACGCATGATATCAACTGAAAATAAATCATTGACAAACATGTGCTAATCATTTTTTAAGTCCAAGGAAACAGGGTAAATTACCTTTGGTTCAAAAAACACAACGGGATTTGGATCACGTATGCACGACAATAATAATCCTTTTGCCTGTTGTGGGCTTCGAGGTATAACCACCTACAAAATAAATACTAGTTGGATTTATCAGAGATGATTAGCAGAAATATTACAACAGACGACTAAGCAAAATGCTTAAGAAAACGCAGTCACAATAATCCAACTTTAAAAGGCATTTTAGCTTAGCTTAGCCACTGCAAAAGTTAAGTCCTTCTATGGACAATAGTGTATGTTGCACTTCTCTTGCATTATTCCAGCATGATGGACATATAAACCATATTAGCTTCTCAGATTGATAAAGAAGGGCATGAACAAAACTATTGCTGTCAAGGGAAAAACAGGATATTCTGAAACCTGCTCTAAAAAATTCTAATGTAACAAAGAACACCCTTCCCTTAATTGTACTTCAAAATAGAATATTCCAAAGAAAAATATGGCCTCAAGGAAAGGAGCTTTACTTTGATACCAGGGACATGACAAAAAAAAGCTTCAGGCGATTGAGAGTGATAATGGCCACCATGGCCCACAGCTCCATAAGGTGCTCTTATTGTTAAACCTGGGAATTCACATGGAAGACCGTCATGCAAATATCTAAGGAAAGCAACTCTATAGTTACAGAGCGAGTACCTATATATGTCAAATAAAGTACCTCCACAGTTGAACTGATTGCCACTCCGGTATCGGAACTTTGCAGCTTCATTGACTATCTACTGAGTAGAAAAAGGTCAACTTAAGAGATTATGCACAGGTTAAAAATTTAGGATTGGGAAGTGCTTGCCTGATCAAAAGCAGGAAATATGTAATCAGCAAATTGAATTTCTGCTATTGCTCGATTATCCTGTCACACGAGATGAAAATGAATATCACAGCTATGGGATTTCACAAAGCAAAGGTGTAATGGGCTTTAATTCAAGAGCTTAAGCAATCCACACATTGCCAACACAAGCTTACCATTGCAGCCAGACCGATGGCAAAGCCCACAATGCCCTACATGAAAATGTTATTAATGGCATTAGGTTGGTGATAGAAAGATGGGACTCTCACCAAGAAAATACAATCCCCCTATAATAAAGAAAGGGATGTACTTTGAAGCTCTTGAAAACACAAAAACTGGCAAAAACGGGTTTGCCATTTAAGATGTAGACTATCTGCAGGCAATAGACAGCAAAAAAGTTTACCTGTTCACAAAGAGGTGTATTGAAAACCCTATGTTTACCAAATCGTTCAGCAAGTCCTGTCGTGCAACGGAATACCCCACCAAAGCTCACATCTTCTCCGAATACGTAAGAACTGTCAGATAAGACGCGGCAAGCAACAATGAGTTAAAGCAACTGATGATTTAAAATTTCAAACCAATTGCAAGGAAAATGTAGCCATAGCATTAGCTTTGCATTGCGAGACACCACTGGCCACATAAATGGGCTTATGTTTTTGGGAAAATACAGGGAAAAAAAACAAAATGATCCAACAGAGGTTAGAGTTTTGCGGGAGAATTCAAAGAAGGATGATTGCTATTAAATAAACCATAACTCAAAAGTAATTGAAGGAACGGTTCCGAACCCAAAAAAAGAAAAAAAAAAAAAAGGGGCCATTGCAGAAAATAATGAAAATTACAAAATCGATGTGGGGAATCGGCAGCAACGGACCGAGGATCGGTTTCCAAGGCGATATGGAGAGCTTGATTGATGGCAGAGTAGAGGTTCATGGACTTCCCACTTGCTTGTACTTCTTGTTGTTGCTGCTGCTGCTGTTGTTGTTGAAGAGCCTTACCTTGGCAAGTTTTTGTTATTGTTGTTCCTGATGCTGCTGTTGAGAAATCCCTCCTACTGCGGATTGAAGAGACCAATCCTTTTGCACCTCTTCTCAAAATGGTTGCCATGATTTGAAGCTAAGAAACGAAAACAGTTCGGTGATGACGATAAGAAATTCTAAATAACGGAAATTAAAAAAAAAAAAAAAGATCAAAACTTTATAGGTTAGATGGATGGAATCAAACCCCTTATCAAGTCGCACATCAAGAAATTCAAGAAATTGTGATTATGGGCGTTGTCTTTGTTTAAGATGAGAAGGCCCCACCCAATCAGATCGTATCAAAAGTAGAAACAATTTTTTTTCTTTTTTTTTTTTTTTTTTGTGGTTAAAAACGTTCTATTAAATATAATTATTTTATAGTTATTTGTTATATCTTTTTAATATTTTTTATTGTAACTCATCTGGCCACGTCAATTATGTGTACCTATTGAGAAGTTGATCAGCCTGTTAGAAAGTCCTTTTTTTTTTCTTAAAAAGAAGAAAGAAAGATAGAAAAAAAAAAAAAAAAAAGGAAGAAGAAAGAAAGGCCGCTTTTTAAACGGCAGATTGGTGATTTCAGCCTCGCGTCGATGACTGAGGGGTGGGACTGGCAGGGAAGCGACGGTGGGTGGAGGTGGTGGCCGATGGGCTGAGATTGGATTCTATTCCTTTTTTTGAGTCTAACTAAATATAAAAAAGGCAATAGAGTGGTTATGGAAAAACTTATTTTTTAATTTAATTTATAAATATAGTTAATTTTATCCTAAATGTACATAAACAATTTTTTTTTTTTGGTACATCCGTAATATACTACGTTTAACTTTAAACCGTAACTTCTTTTTAAAAAAAAAAATTCATACTTGTAACCATTGTACAATTATTTTTTATATCTTCCTAATATTTCTTTTTTTTTTCAAGTTGATTGCACCGGCAGGTGAAAAAACGGAAAGGTTAAGATGGCAAACGACTATAGTAGAAGTATCTGTGACTCAATTTGAAGATACTGACTTTTATTATAACATGATTACATTACCCCTTAATCACACAAACCCCATCACATTCAATTCAAACCGGATTATTATGATTGTTGTTGTTAAACATCTGGGCTTGGACGGTTTCTGCAATGCAGATTCTCCGATAGCTAGCTGGAGTAGTAGAATTGTCTCTGGCAACAGCTGCCAGTAGGAATAGCAGTAGTAGAGGCTTCTTTTTCTTTCTTTTGTTTAGGGGTTGAGGGGGGGGGGGGGGAGGGGATTATTCATTCATCTTAATAATTGACAAGGACAACCAATGGACTCCTGACATTGTGCGACCCATCTGACCACACTATCTCCCCGAAATCATATCTCCCATAATGGGATTTCTTCTTACGTCTTCTTGTTGCTCGGACTCGGAGGGTGACGTAGTAAGACATTTCCTTATTCCAGCACGTGAATAACAGAATCCGGGGCCATATCACCACCTCCACTCCCTCAGGCTCAACCACACTTGCGAAGTATATGGCACTCCTCTTCTTTGTGTCGACATTCCGAGCTGTCCTCTTGATCGTCATACACGATTTCAGGTTCGAAATTGTGATGGAAGGGTAATTGATTACGTTGCTATTAATATAATAATAATTCATAATGATGCTACTGGTACTACTAGTGATAGATGATGATGGGCAGCGGGTATCTGTCCCTGCAGACTTGGGAATCAGAATGAGACTCCTTATTTGTTCTTGGGTGTAGCCCAGGTTGCAGAGGAAGATTATGTAGTCTCTAGTCCTCAGCTCGTAAACCAGGCCTGGGTCCATTGCTTTCAAGGGGTTTACGTGCCCAGCACCAATATCAAAGGGATCCGAAGCTTTCATTGACCCACCCGCAAGGATCGTGTCTCCGGTCGTGTCCCATATATATGCTGTTGGCAGTGGCACACAAAACACATACGCGTAGCTATTAATTAACAGCACACACTAGCTAATTGTAAGTGTTTATCGTATTGGAGTACTCAGAAAGTCCATAGCATTAGCATTAGCATAGCATTTTGACCAGATTTTGAGACAAATGTGGTGCCCCACTGGTACATGATCTTTATGATGATAAGGCTGAGCGACAGAGGGCAAAGCAGTCGCTATTGCATTGCACGTTACTTTGAGTTGAGTAGGCAATAGGCAATATATAGTCATTATCATTTGTCATGTATGCCTACTTACCCTTCTTTACTACTTTACCCTTCTTTACTACTTCATTTTAGGCTTTGAGTAAGTATACATGATTTGGGTGAATTTGTCATAAGTTTTGTCTCGATTGAAATTATAATTGATATTTTTAAAATAAAAATTAATATTTTTAAAATATTTATTGTTTTTACATTTCAAAAATATCAATCCTTATTTTAAAAATATTAATTACAATTTTAATCGAAACAAAAGATACAACAAATTCACCCTAATACCAATTTTTTTTTCTTGGTGTTTAGCCTCCTGCGAACAAACCCATGTATGGAAATCAACTATCAGAGCATTATAGGAGGGATTTCCTCTAGCATTTTAGGTAACCATCGAATATTTCTAATCATAGTCTGTGTGCCTGTTTATGTCCATTTCAGCAAAAAGCGCCTTCTTGGGGCTGCGCCTGGTCCTAGTGTAATCATGTCATATAGCAATCATGATGTGAATACACCGAAAAGAAAAGGGCTTTTAGAGGGTTAAAAAGCCCTTGGCCGCTACGCGTACGTAATAGTCCTACGTACCTGTGGTGATGAGGGCAGATTTAATGGCTTCGGCAGACCATTCAGGGTGTGCCGATTTGAGAAGAGCGACTATTCCTGCCACATGAGGACATGACATTGATGTCCCAGTCTGAAAATTCCAATTAACAGAGCGATCATCCCCCGGAAACAGAGCTGGAGGAGTTTTCGGAGGCCATGCTGCCAGTATGTTGATTCCTGGAGCGCTTACATCTGGCTGTTATATTTTGCATGTACAACCCACCCCCCCCCCCTCCCCGCCCCAACACCAAGTCACCAACACCCCCGCCCGGGGCCCAACAGAAAAAAAAAAGAAGACAAGAGGCCCAGTTAATGTCTATTGGCGAATTCTTTGGAAGGGAGTGGAGTATTACGAAGGGAAACTTGAATTTGGGAAAATTTTCATTCTATGTTCCTGCAACTGTAATTTAGCAATATTAACATTACCTTGAGAATATCGGGGGAAATTGAGCTAGGCCCTCTAGAAGAGAAGGGGGCTATCACAGGCGAAGCTGATTTTCCAATAATTGTTCTGCTCGGTAATATCTGTGCCACGGGAAGCCTACAATGCGGGCCATAGTACCCATAACCACCTTATTCTATTACAAAATGGTTCCATTGTATTGTACCTTACGTTTATACTGAGGCAGTTTGTTGAATATATGTATATATGAGAGAGATGCCAATGCAATGCAGCGGATAAATGAATTACAGTACCTGGGACATTGAGCGAGATAGTATTGAATTCGGGTGCCCTGGCTAATATCAAAACGGATGGTTGGGATAATGTCAACATTGGCAATCTGCCTGGTCGGAGGCTCAACAAAGATCAAGGCCGATCCATTGGCCCTCTTCACTGCTACTTGGGCAATCTCGGCTGATTGTACTGGCCCTATCGTAGAGAAGCATAAAACGATCCTTCCTGTTGCCGCCTTTTGGTTCCAATTCTCCGTCGTGCAAACCCTGGAATTAATTCAATCATCTACCCCCCCTTTGCATCCACACATGTAAATATAATCTTTGGGGCAACTTTGGATCATGAAACCACAATAATAAATACTATTGTCTCTTGAGAAAGAGAAGTACCCATCATCAAAATAACTGATTGCATTTACCAATCTGCCTCTGATTTCCTTAGTAATTAGGCCTTCACCCTGTTCAATCATGACCAACAAACTCACTACAACATACATGTTATCATAAAACATAACAAGACATATTAGCTTAACAAAGCAATTTTTAATAGCGGCAACCTTCCCATTCCATAGCCTGCCACATCATCTCAGTAAGTCAATAGCGCAAAAATTGCCTTTTGAAAAGCAAATGTGCGATTTGATCCACGCTTCTTCTTCAAAGTTTTTCTTCGAAAGGAAAAAAAAAAAAAAAAAAACCCACCCTTCCTTCATTTTTCCAGTAAAACAGAAAGCAAAAGGTCTTAAAGGGTTAATTACTCAAATTACCATGATAGAGAAGTTACTGTTTAAGACTAGCTGGGCTGGAAATGTTCGGTCAATGGAGGAAGCAGCAACTGATATGCTCCATGGTGCAACATTTTGCACCAGAGAAGGATGTGGCCCATCATTTCCAGCCGAGAACACCACAGTGACGCCAAGTTGCATTGCGTGGAATGAACCAATGTCAGCACTTGATGCAAAGAATGGTCGCAGTGGTGGAGTTGCACCAATTGAGGCCGATATTACATCAACTCCATCATGCAAGGCATCATCAAATGCGGCAAGGATGTCAGCTTCCACACACTTGCCATCAAAATTCTTCCCCCAACATGTTTTATACACTGCTAGCCTAGCCCTTGGCGCTCCACCCCTTGCAGTGCCCTTTCCGAAACCAAAGAAGCTTGCATTCTTGACAATGGACCCAGCTGCTGTTGAAGCTGTGTGTGTTCCGTGACCAAGAATATCTCGGGCCGATCGATATTCTGAGTGCAGTGACCCAAATTGTTGTTCAAAGCCTTTGAGGTAGTAACGAGCCCCAATTAACTTCCTGTTGCATGCTGTTTCTGGATCAAACTTTTCTCCTCTAACGCATTTGCCCTTCCAAGATATTGGAATTGGCCCCAAGTCTGGTGGTTCTTTGAAGCTCTCAGATTCTGGCCATATACCTTAATTATACAGATAAAACAAGCATGAATTGATAATTTTACTTCTTCTGGTTTTATGCAGTAAGCAGCTTAGGAGATGACATTCTTTGCCTGTCAAGGTGCAGAATTTTCTTTTCTTTTCTTTTCTTTTCTTTTTTTAATTTTTCTTGTTGCTGAGCACTGACACCGGATAAGTTGTCATGTTTTTATGCACTCTACTATTACGGAATCCAACAAGAAATATTGCTAACCAAACCGTTTGGTTTTCAGTTCCCTTAATCCTTGAGGTGAGAATAATATAAAACTCTCCCTTTCTTCTTGAATTAAAAGAAACCAAAAGATTGTAATAAGAATCAACTCCTATGTGTAAGATCCCAAAAATATTTCCGAACTTTCCATTCAAGGTCTTGCATGTTTCCTTCTTATCCACTTTTATATGAAATTCTATGCTTTTTTTTTTTTCACCCCGCTTGTACTCCTTTTGTGGGAAAAACTAGGTTTAATTTAACCCAAAAGTGAGATTGAAGGAGTTTACTTAAACAAGGAGAGAAGGCAACTTTGGGGGCCACCTGTGTCAAAGACCCCAACAACAATGTCATCACCATACTTCAACTGCATTGGAGCTACTACACTGTGATCCAATGTGAGGCCCAAAAAGTCCCAACTTCTTGTTGTGTGCAACTTCAGCGCTCTGCTTTGAAACACTGAAATCACTTCTTTCAAGTCTGCATGTGCACGCAAATCATTAGTTTCTAAGTAATGACGTTTGTTCTAAGGTCCTATCATATTCTTAATCAATATACAACATTCTTAGGACATTCATTACTGGCTAGGGTTGCGGCTTGTGTTGAATTTAGCTTTGCTGCAAATCCTGAGAAGCTATGCCTGTAGCTGTACAGCATGGATTGCTTGGCTTCTTTTTCACTAAGAAGTAGGTGAGAAAAGGATTTACACAAATGCTTTTCAAGTTTCAAGTGATCTATATATATCGATACATAATGTCACACTGATAGCATTAAGAAATAAAGCTAGTAAATAAGTACCCTGCAAACACATTAGCGAGAAGAGATATATGAGATTGTGACGTGATGATAGGGTCACTCAATTGGTTAAGCCCCAGATAAACAATGTAGACCTGCACACAAGAAGAACGATGGAGTTTAACGAAAAGAAGAGATGAAATCATTATTACAATGGGGAACAAATTAAAAAGGGCCAAGGCGCTTTACATGAGAGGTGAACATTGACTGGACAAAATGAAGTGAAAGCGAAAGTGAAAGAAATATGTCCCAAAAATGTTTCACATATATTGCCATTTCTCCCATGCAAGAAATACATGGCGAACTGGAATTTATAAATAGCATTGAAGAAGCTGAATTACCATTTCAAGGAAACGGTAAAATTGTTTATGGTGCGTGCCTTTGAAGGTTTCTAGGCTGCAAGCCTGCAACAACTCAAGTCCATGATGATATTTTTCCTTCAAAGCTAGTTGGTGAAGGTCAATATAAGCAACCCCTACTTGCCCCCCTATCTCCCTCCCTCCCTTCCTCCCTCCCTCCTTCCTTCCCTCTCTTTTGCTCTCTGTACCCTCTTCCTTTTCCTTGTACAATCACTCATCTAGTGTATACTACGTAGGCATAGATGTAGAATTACAGATGAAATAATCTCATAATTATAATGCTCCACCATACACAATAAGTACCATAAAGATGCATGCATGTGACAACCATCATTCTTCAGAATAAAACACCTTCCTTTTTCCCTGTGGACAAATTTTTTGTTGACTAAGACGCTTCAGTTTCTGCAAGCTGTCCGGGGACTTCCATATAGTGTTCTAAGAACCCTGTTAGTGTTAATAGGGAGGAAGACCATGAAGATAAAGATAATATTTCATATGTTGGATCTCCTGGCTTTAGCTGTAGGCACAGGACAACTTGATTGGGATTTGCCTATATGGTCCACAATGGTTGGTCCTTTTAATCCATTAATCTGTCTTTTGATTGGAATATTCATGTGTTTAAATCACTTAGTGTTGCTGAGAGAGAGAACTGTCGATAAATATAGACTGCAGGGAAAAGGAAATATATTCTGCAAAACAAAAACAAACAAGTCAAGTTATGATCATTGAAAATGTCCTAAGCTGCAAATTGTTTTTCTAGTAGAAAAGGTTTCATTTTATATATATTTAAGCTGCACCTTAATTTTTCTTCAAGCATTTTTTATGCCCTGAAATGTGCATCTATGCAGATGGACCACACATCAAAGTTGTACTGCATACACATTTTTACAAATTGACCAAATACACTGAACTAAATAGCAAACCAACATGTAGAAGCTCTGCTCTACAATAAAAAAACTCCAATTCAACTTTAGAAAGAAAGCAAACGAGCAATGATCAGCCCTACTCGAAGTGACTGATTAGCTAAAACTTTCTGTAGCATATCGCGTGAATTGAGATCATCCTCGTTGCGTAAATAAGTTCCTAACCAGAGGCATTGGAACTTCCAATTCAAGTTTTAGCTTACGATCTAAACCATGCATCTTTAAACATCAACATGAAAAACTAGAACTTGCTTTGTTGATGGACATCAGATTGCTGTCACATACAGAAACGAATAATTGTATCTCAATGAATGTCATTATTTGATTGAAGTAAAGTTTCTGTTTGCTTTGATAAGGAGGAAATATGAGGTGTAACAGAAAGAACTACCTTTCTGAGGACAATGTAATAGTTACATGAATGAAACCTTCTAGATCTATGCCAGCGATATGATAGCTGCTCCGGTTGAATTCTATCCAGACTATCATTAATTCTATAAGTGTTGTCAACTATTATAACGGCACTGCAAATAAACCAGGTTCAATTTTGGCTGGTACAGCAGAGAGTTTCACATATATTCTGTACTGCTATTAGCAGCATATACAAGGACTTTCAAGAGACCTCATAGGCTAGTACACACTAACCACCGTGTCCATCTAGCCGGTCCAGCTTCACAATAAGAGCAGTTCATGCAAGAAATAACAATTCATAGTACATTAATTAGAATCAGAATAATTCGAGCATGGCATACCATGCAATTTGTCATATACGGATAACTAACAAAGAGTAACAGCATGTATTTCCAGCACGACCAGCTATCTAGAGGAAATAATGAATCCACATAGGTCGGTGTAAAGCTCTGGCTGTAAATTCTAGTTGGTTGTAAAATGTGAATTGTTTCGTTGAAGTCACGCAATCAATTAAGTGCAACTAAGCTTTAATAATTTGGAATGAAAATCCAAAGTTAATTTCTCAGTTGATACGTATGTGAAAGCCATGTATGCAGGAAGGACAGTTGCATGGTGCACATACAATGAAACTTCAAGAACTGTTCCCGTAATATTTTCTAGTAGGGTATCATAGAGAATTCTTACTTACGTGGAACTTAGTTATAGAATAACTCATGGAAAACATGGGAACAATATATATGGAAAAAAGAAAGACCTTGCGGACCTAGCTACAGCTTGATGATTATTGACAACAATAAGATGTTGTCCCCTAGAATAGGTGGGACCAGGTTCAAAGCTGTTTGGCCACATTTGATTGCGGAACTGTAGTCATTAAGGTGCAGTTTATCACGCTCATGATTCAATGATTTGACTTTCTAATTGAGATGTATTCAGCGATTGTATTAGTAAAAGGGTGATTTAAAAATTATGCTATGTGTATCAGCAATTTACCGAAGCCAGCACTTGTAATCATCGAGGGAAAAATTAATCTTTGTCAAGGGAACGCTAAATGGTCACAGCGCCAAACAAATAAACAATAATAAGTGCAGCATTACGATCCAATTATCTGTACGATAAGCCTCAAGAATGCTTGACAGTGCATGTGTAGGTGCCTGTATGATAATCGTCTGGTTCTATTACGTTATGATTACGATGAGCAATATTTCTGCAATAACTCCCTTGTAATCCACATAAAGACTCAATCACATTGTATATAAACCACTATTGGCTGCATAGAACAGACAAACTTTGACTGAGATGTTGCTTGAATGCAATATGCAGATTCCATTCCAACAGTGACTTGTCATCATTTTGGTAAGGGATACAGTAACGTATTATGATTGTGATCAATGCAAAAACCTTGTTGCATGCCAAAGTAATTAAGTTGCCGCCTTTAGATCAATCAGCGGTTGACTTGACTGGAGGCCACATTACATAGATTGCCTACTACTAGACCAATGGCTTCTTGCCGTAGGATAATCGAGTGCACCTTCCTTTTTCTAAACGGAATTGCTGTGTCCTCGGCCTAATTGGCTCCATTCATCCACATATAATTGTGTGTGTGTGTGTGTGTGTGTGTGTGTGTACATTCATATACATGTATAAAGCAAGAACTCTGGTTTGGTGCAGACCATCCATCTGATCTGACACACGAAGAAGTGAGGTACACAGGAGCATTGGGGATTGTTCTTCTTGAGCTTCGTACGTGAAGAAATTAGATGAGTCCCTGCAGGAGCCTCCACAGGCAGCAGAACCTTATATTGAACCCAGCTTCCACTGTACCAGACAACCAGCTACCCAGTGAGAAAAGCGCCTAAGTAATAGGACGGGCCAGGGCTGGAAAGGGTTGGTAACGGGCCCAATGTTTAACACGAGGGGTGAAGGGGAATTGGTTGGCGAATAATGGGCCAATAATAATAATAATAATGATAGAAGACCATTAAAAGCCCATTCTTATTTGTCAACCAGTCCACTTCTCCTCATAAGTAAGACTCGGACTTAGTAGTAGAAGACTAGCAGTAGTCCCATAACCAAACCAAACAAAACCAAACCCAACCCAGCCCAAGCCGATGGCAGAGGAAGTCCACAAAACAAGGACAAATTAGACAGAGGATTGGATGAAACGACGTTCGCGTCTAGTGCTCAAGGCAAGGGAAGGCCTGATTCTGGCTTCTAGAGTGTTCCAAATCCAAGTTAAAAGAAAAAACCCCAAAAACGCCAAAACATAAAATAAAATAGTAAATAAAAATAAAAAGGAGTAAGATGAACGGCCCAGATTATCCGCTGGAAGCTTCAGGAATTTATAGCAATCTTGCCCGGGTTATAAACCTAACCCACAGCGTTGAAATGTAGTGAATTGTCCTGACGCGCGGGCCTGTGTGGGTGATAAAGCCAAAGCCAAGCTGTGCGTTTTTCATCTAGTCTAGGTTTATAATAGAGCGACCGCTGGCCGTCTGCTGTTCTTCTTATCCATCATTCAGATTTCAGACAGTCGTTGGAGTTATCCTTCCTTCTACAACCTTCTTCTTCTTAAACCCTAAACCATCCCTCGCCGCCGTCTCCTCTCCCCAACCGGTAAGTAAGCCCTCTCTCTCTCTCTCTCTCTCTCTCTGCGTACCGTAACCCCCTTACCTGCGCTAGACTGCTCTACACTACACTATTTCTAACATAATATGATTGACTTTTTTTTTTTTTTTTTTGGTTTGAAAAATTCGATTTACTGTTGTCTATATGCACTCGATTTGCTTTCCTATATGGGATGGTTGAGCTGATAAAGTTGCTTAATATTGCTTGCTGTCAAACAGATAAAATAAATAGAAGCGATGGCATCATCCACCTTCACTGCCATGCCCTCTGTTGGAATTGTGGCTGCTGCTGCTCTAAATGGCCGTGTGGGCGACACGAAGCCTCATCCTGCGTATGCCACAAACATGAAGTTGTCATCATTGGCCTCCATTTCTGGATTCTCGTTTGGTCGCAGACATGGTGTAGTCTTTCCCAGATCACGCTCTCCCAAGATTTGTGCTATGGCCAAGGAGTTGCATTTCAACAGGGATGGCTCCACTATCAAGAAACTCCAAGTGAGCCCCCCCCCCCCTCTTTTTTTTTTGCCTTTTCAAGGAACCAACTGTTACTGTTGATTGTTTTGATTTGTTGTTGCTGCTACGTTCTGTGGTTCCTCCAGTAGTTTTACTGTCAGTTACGAGAGCGCCGTTTTCTTCTCTTTTATTATTATTTTTTTTCCCCCCCAGACTGGTGTGAACAAGCTTGCAGATTTAGTTGGAGTTACACTTGGACCTAAAGGCCGCAATGTTGTGCTTGAGAGCAAATATGGTTCCCCCAAAATTGTTAATGATGGTGTCACCGTTGCCAAGGAGGTATTCTTCTTTCTTTCTTTCTTTGAATCTTCACTGCTCTCTCCCAGTCTTCAATCAATTTCACTTGTCTGTAGTGATGAATTTTTTGTTGTTGCCCAATATTCGTGCTTGAATTCCAGAGTGTTAGCTTTCACTTTTCCTTCAAGCAAACTATTTAGAAGATTGTCTGGTTTACTTCATATGTCTAATGTTCTGCTTTGCAACGTTTTGCTAGATTTAGAATTTGTTTATTTTCCTTTGAATCTGATTCCTTATAGTGCATATTTATGTTACTCCTACATTTTACCAGTTTCAATTTCTACAGTTGTTAATGAATTTTTTTTTTTTTTTGGGGCATTATATGGAGATGCATGTGATGACTGCTTCGCTTGAATTTTCCAGGTTGAATTAGAGGATCCAGTTGAGAACATTGGTGCTAAGTTAGTGAGACAGGCAGCTGCCAAGACGAATGACTTGGCCGGTGATGGTACTACAACATCTGTCGTGCTTGCACAAGGTCTTATTGCCGAAGGTGTTAAGGTTTGTATTATCATTCATGTGACTTGTTTTCCCTCTGAACTCCTTGGATACCTTCTAATGTTATTCACAGTTCTGATGGGTAATTTAACAAGAACTGCTGTTTTTCCAGGTTGTGGCTGCTGGTGCTAACCCTGTTTTAATTACTAGAGGAATTGAGAAAACCACAAAGGCTCTGGTGACTGAACTTAAATCAATGTCAAAAGAGGTAATGAATTGCCAATGGATAAGCTTCAAATTTATCACTCTATTGTGGCGACCTTTCTCTTGTCCCAGTTAAATTGGGAGAAATGCTTTAACAATATCATTATGCGATTGCAGGTTGAAGACAGTGAACTTGCGGATGTGGCCGCTGTCAGTGCAGGGAACAATTATGAAGTAGGAAATATGATAGCTGAAGCTTTGAGCAAGGTGGGTCGTAAGGGAGTGGTAACCCTTGAAGAGGGAAAAAGTGCTGAGAACAGCCTTTATGTTGTTGAGGGAATGCAATTTGATCGTGGTTATATCTCACCATATTTTGTTACTGATAGTGAAAAAATGGCAGTTGAATATGAAAACTGCAAGGTATGCAGCCCGTAAGAGCTTACCTGTGTATTTGACTTTTTTTTTTTTTTTTTATTACGAAAGATTTATGTTTATGGTACGTTTCACCTGCAGTTACTTCTTGTTGATAAGAAAATAACGAATGCAAGGGATCTGGTCAATGTTCTGGAAGATGCAATAAGAAGTGGATATCCTATTTTAATAATTGCTGAAGACATTGAGCAGGAAGCATTAGCTACTCTTGTTGTAAATAAGCTTAGGGGAGCTCTCAAGATTGCTGCTCTAAAGGCTCCTGGTTTTGGAGAGCGCAAGAGCCAATATCTTGATGACATAGCCATTTTGACTGGAGGTCGGTGCAAGCATTTATGTTTACTGAATCCTATTATCTTTGTCCTTTTATGCCCCTTGAAATCGAGATGTTTTTTTTTTTGTTTGCTTGTAGGAACTGTAATTAGAGATGAAGTGGGGCTTTCGCTGGACAAAGTCGGCAAAGAGGTTTTGGGTCATGCTTCTAAAGTAGTTCTTACCAAGGATACGACAACTATTGTGGGCGATGGAAGCACCCAAGAAGCTGTAAACAAGAGGGTTGCGCAAATTAGAAATCTTATTGAGGTATGCTTTTATCCCTGCTTGTTTCTACTCTTACTATGAATCACATGGATGTGTTTCTGATTGTCTCTTTTTAATGTAATGAAATTCTCATTTATTATATCAATAATCTGAATCCAGGCTGCTGAACAAGACTATGAAAAGGAAAAACTAAATGAAAGGATTGCAAAGCTTTCAGGTGGCGTAGCTGTGATACAGGTGAGTGAATTCTTGATGCTGGTATGAATGGATGCACAAAACTAGGTGTTTTATTATTTAGTTTGATAGTTTCTTTTGAATGATTAAGGTTGGAGCACAAACTGAGACAGAGCTTAAAGAAAAGAAACTGAGGGTTGAAGATGCACTTAATGCAACAAAGGTAATTTATCTTGAACCAAATCCATATCCTTTCTTTTTGGTTGAGGATGTGTCGATGAACTGCAGACAGCATTGAAACATATGCATTCTTGATGTTTCCCAGGCAGCTGTTGAGGAAGGTATTGTTGTTGGTGGTGGATGCACCTTATTGAGACTTGCGTCGAAAGTGGATGCCATTAAGGATGGCCTTGACAATGATGAGGAGAAGGTAATGTGTCTGCAGTTGGTCACTTTGGTTTCTACAAATCAATACCAATTCCTGAGAATGCCAGTTTGTTTCAGTTTTGTTTGATATGCTGTTGGCAAGTGTGTTTCTGGTTCAATTGCTCTTCCTTGGTTGCAGGTTGGAGCTGATATTGTAAAGAGAGCACTGAGCTATCCTCTGAAGTTAATTGCCAAGAATGCCGGTGTTAATGGAAGTGTGGTTAGTGAGAAGGTACGCAATTCTGCTACCAAAGATAAGAGTAAGGCCTCGAACGTGTTGCACAGTACTGAAGTTGATGTTTCTTTCCTACAGGTGCTCTCCAGTGATAATACTAGATATGGATACAATGCAGCAACAGGAAATTATGAAGATCTGATGGCTGCAGGGATCATTGATCCAACCAAGGTGAGTTGCTGTTGAAATTCGCCTTGGCAGCGGAAAATATTTTGCCAGTTCGCTAGTTGGAATTATGCTTAGCAATTATTTTTTGGGAGTCGGGTATAATGACCCAATGGGTTTTTTATTTGTAGAAAACTAATTGATATATATATATATATATATGTAAATGTTGAATGCTTCTAAATGATCTGAGTTCTAAGATGAATGGAGTTGGTTGAATATCGTTTCAGGTGGTAAGATGTTGCTTGGAGCATGCATCATCGGTAGCAAAGACTTTCTTGATGTCTGATTGTGTAGTTGTTGAGATAAAGGAGCCTGAACCAGTGCCTGCCGGCAATCCCATGGACAATTCAGGTATCTGTTTTTGTTCCACCCACTGTCTGTTTTGATACACTGCTTTATCTGATTTGTTGAGTATATGTGCCTTTATTTTGTGTTTTTTTTTTCTTTTTTTGTTTGGTTTACATGTGACTTTGTTTTGTTGTAACAGGATACCCGTACTAAGGGCAGTCGAGCTGGATAATGGGGTTCCCAATTGTAGCCCATAATTTGGTAGATTGATAGGACGGATTTTTCCTTTTTTTCCTTTTTGTTTTGGCTCAGTTATGTAAAATTCAATGGCCAATGAAGGTAGGAATCGATCAAATCGTGGATTATGGCTGGCTGAGGATAGCCAATCGGCAGTGTACTGTAATGCAATTTAGTTGGATGATTGCAACGATTTTGAACCTTTGTCCGAGCAACCAAGAGCAGAATAATTTTGTTTAAACTTTCGTATAATTAAACGTGCACTTTTACAAATGATTGTGACTCGATTTACATGATTTAGGGACGTAATTAGGGGCCATATTCTCTGTTCTTGTAAATAACAAGTCATTCTCTTTGACTAATTGAAGTTAGTTAACATTAATGGTAATTAAAAAAAAATTATAACTTCTATATGTTAAATTGTATATAAAGTCTTCTATGATTAATCTATCATTTTCAGGAAAAAATTTTGAATTTATTTAAACGCTTTTGTGCTTAAAAATCATCAGTTATATGTACATTGTTTACATATAAAATTTTTTATCATTTTCAATTCACTGAAAAATTATTAGTTAAATAATTTTATCTTTTGTTATTGATTGATTTATTTTTGTTTATTATATACCTAAAAAATTATAATGAAATGATATTTTTTTTTCATCTAGAGAATTGTATATGGGAATACATTTGTTGTGTTGTGAGAGTATTTCTTAAGATATTGCATTCAACGCAGTAAGAACATTTTAGTCACTTTATGTGAATTATAACAGCAATTTTGTAATTATAACTGCGCGCTGCCTCTCTTGCTGATCTAAAGAAAATAGCCACAAACGGAGAACTACTAATCCTCTTTAAAGTTATTTATCCTTTTGCCTCTCCTGCCTGTGCTTCTCCCCTTTGGCGAAGTCTTTGTATGCTTGTACATTGTTCTGAAATCTCTCAACTCAACTGGGTTTCTTTTCTTTTCGCCCTTTGATTCATATTTCTTTTCAAGATTGAATCTTTTTTCGTTTTTCATTCATTGGTGATCGATGCTTTGATTTTCTCGCTTTTGGCTTTTCATTTGAACTGTACCGTGTGTTCGACTTCTTTTTGCTCCCTTCTTGCAGTCGGAATTGTCCTGGCCACGAAGAGGTTTTGCACCTTTTTGCCTTGTCTTGTTATCAGATTCTAGTTTTGGAGAACGGTGGAAGGCCAGAAAAAAAGCATTTTTGAATCGGTCTGATTACTCGGATGACGGAGATCATGCCTCTAGAGTGATTTGTGGACTCTCTGTTTTGTAGTGTACGTACTACATCTCTTGTTCAGTGATTGCCAGTTCTTTGTGGTGCTTTAATGTATCCGATCCTAGTAAAATTAAGGAGATATTAATATTTTTAATTTTAAATTTTTAAATTTTTTTACATTTAGCGCATAAATTTTTTTGACATTTCATTTGAATCTTAAACTTTTTAATTTTTTACCAAATCAGTCTTTCTATTTATCAAAAGTGATCAATCTATTAAAAAATAATTTTAACTTTATAAAGAATTATTTAAAAAAATATTAAATATATGAATTGAATTTTTTTACTATCAAAAATATATATATTACCTATTTAATTTGTATATTTATTGATTAAAAAAATATTTAATATACATATTTTGTTGATGAAAAAATATTTAATTCATGTATTTAACCTTTTTAAATGATTTTTATTAAGTTAAACTCATTTATTAATTGATTGACCACTTTTTGTAATTTAAAGGATTGATATAGTATGAAATCAAAAGGTTTAGAATTCAAATGAAATGTCAAAAAAGTTTAGAACTCAAACGTAAAAAAACTTAAAAGTTTAGGATTAAAAATATTGATATCCTTAGGATTTAGTGGGTAGCGGGTCCTCTTACGATGCAGACAACAAGCTCAGCCCATGAATAAATCTATTTAAATAAAGATTCAGAACGTTTATCTGGGATGTTATTGTATTTCTCTTATTTTTTTCATTTTAAATATTTTCTCGGTGGTAGATTCTAGATGATCGAATCACCATATATGTATGTTTGATGTAAAAAGTTAGTTATGAAAAAGATAATGACAAATTTCCTCTAGAATTTCTCTCTCTAAAATCTCTTTCTTGTTTGTTTATCTCTTTTATTCTCTCTCTCAAGTCACGATTTATTCCTTTTTATTATTTCGATCCTAACATCTAGTATCAGAGCACCGACCCTTGGTACTCCATTCTACTATGGCAAGGAAGCGCTCCACGACGATGACTGATAACACTCATCTTAAGACACTTGACGACCAGTCACAGAAACACGTGTAGCAAATACATATGATTTTGGAGAAGTTCCAGCACCTTGATTCTGTTCCAGCTCAAATGCAAGCCTTGGAGCATAGTCAAACTGAGACTTAGGGGTCCATCAAGTAACTCATGGAGATGTTCAGTGTGTGTGAGTCTCTACAACTCAAAAACAAAGAAGATGTCGTTGATGCCCTGGTGTTGCCGACCGCCCAAGGACTCTTACCCATACTCAGGATCTCACCCGCGGATTCGAGGGAGAGCAGTCATCGTGGTGTTCAGATTGCTACTAAGGGGTTGTCACTACCTCGAAGCCACCAAAACTGAAGTTGTCGATCTTTGATGGGGAGAATGGTTGAGGGTGGTTACGAAAATGCCAACTTTATTTCCGTTACTATAATATTCCTGTCATTGATTGGTTAGATACGGTGGCAGTGTTCACGGAAGGGCAGGCAAATATTGGGTTTCAAGGGTGGCTTGTGGCCAACCCACATGCCTTTTGGACTCTGTTCGAGCAAGATTTGTGCTACCATTTTGGAGACTTGACACAGCCCGATGCAGAGGAGGAGTTTCATAAACTTTGGCAAACTGGGTCAGTGAGGGAATATCATGAGCAATTTGAGGAGCTGCAATCCTTGGTCGTTGCTATTTATTCGATGATTGTTGATTCTTTTTTTGTCTCTAGGTTTTTGGCAGGATTAAACAACGGGATTTTCCCGATTGCAAAGATGCATAAACCACCAATGTTGGAGACCGCTTTTGAATATGCTTCCTTATAGGAGTTTGTAGTAGAAACTGAGTTGAAAAAGGGAAAGGCGAGTAAAAGTTCAGGTGCAGTGACTCCATCTCCTGCGAAGTCACCTACCACAGGAAAGGATTCATCTAAGGATGGCGTTCGGCTGGACAAAAAAACATTAGAGGAGATTAAGTGGACTGGAATTTGCTTCAAGTGTGGAGACAAATACACTTGGGGCCATCAATATCAAAAAAAGCAATTTCGCTTAATAAAAGCATAGGAGGACGATGGCAATGGTGACTCGATTACAGAGGATGCACTTGCTCAGGCGGAGGTGACGAGGTTACCAGAGAAATATCCTTGAATACCATCACTGGCAACGCCGGCCATAGCACTCTGAAATTGTTGGGGTTCGTAAGGCGGAAGCAGTTGGTGATCCTCATCAATTTCGGCAGTACTCACAACTCCTTGGACGT
This sequence comes from Carallia pectinifolia, assembly GCA_037832335.1. Taxonomy (NCBI): domain Eukaryota; kingdom Viridiplantae; phylum Streptophyta; class Magnoliopsida; order Malpighiales; family Rhizophoraceae; genus Carallia; species Carallia pectinifolia. The sequence continues at coordinate 21,932,176 of CM075446.1, read as the reverse complement.
GGAAATGGCTCAAAGTTTGTCGTGCCAAAAGTGTGACGACACCGATGGTGATTACGGTGGCAAAATAAGGTTAGATGATGAGTTCGAAGCAGTGTTCTGATTTTACTTGGATCATGCAGGGCCAAATTTTTGTTATGGTCTTGTGACTTATTAATTTGGGCTCATATGATATGGTACTTGGGGGAGACTGGCTGGCTAATTTTAGCCCGTTAATCTTAGACTTGAAAATTATGCGTCCTTCCTTTTATAAAAGATAGACAACCAGTGGAGTTAAAAGAAATGACTTATGACACAACTCCAAGGCCCATTTCTAAAAAAAAGGCAGATCAGTTACTCCGTAAGGGAGGAGCAAGCTCAAAGACCCATCTGCTCTCATTAGATTCTCTGCTTCCTTCAATAGAGGTGCCAACCAAGTTACAAGTAGTGCTTGATGACTTTATGGACATTTTCACCAAGCCACACTCTTTTCCCCTGTCAGGGAGTCATGATCATTAGATTCTACTTGAAGGGGGTAAGCCAGTCAATGTATGTCCCTACTGATACCCGTATTATCTCAAGTCTGAGATTCAGCGCCAAGTACAAGAGATGCTTTGGTCGAGTTGATTCGCAATTCGCTTCACCAGTTCTTCTGGTAAAAAAAAAAGACTGGTCATGGAGGTTCTGTGTCAATTATTGCCAGTTAAATGACGTCACAGTAAAGTATAAATATCCTATTTTGATTATTGATGATTTATTAAATGAGCTTCATGGGTCCAGATACTTCACCAAGCTGGACTTACGAGTTGCGTATCATCAAATTCGGGTTAAGGAGTCCAATATTGCAAAGATCGCATTTCGTACCCACTAAGACCACTATGAGTTTTCGGTAGTGCCTTTCAGTCTTACGAATGCTCCTGCTATGTTCCAGTTGCTCATGAATAACGTATTCTCTGACTTGTTACGAAAGTATGTGCTTGTATTCTTCGATGACATACTGATTTATAGCCCTACCTTGGGTTCCCATGTTGAGCATCTGTGGTCAATGTTACAACTTCTAAGGCAACACCAACTTTTTGCCAAGTTAATTAAGCGTTCGTTTGGGCAAACTAAAATAAAATATTTAGGCCATGTGATTTCAGCAGAAGGTGTGGCCACGGATGAGTCCGAGGTAGCAGTGATGCGTCAGTGGCCTGTTCCGACATTGGTCAAAAGCTTACAGGAATTTCTCGGCCTCACCGATTATCACCAGAAGTTTGTTAAAGGTTATGGAATTTTGAGCAAAGCCCTTAGCGAGCTACTGAAGAAGAATAGCTTCAAGTGGACCCAAGAAGCACAAGAGGCATTTGACGCCTTGAAAGAAGCCATGTGCAGAGTTCTCATGCTTGCGTTGCTAGATTTTTCAAAGCCATTTGTCATTGAAATGGATGCTTGTGACACTGGTATAAGGTCCGTTCTAATGCAAGATAGTCTCCCTCTTAGTTAGTTGAGTAAGCCTTTCAATTCTTAGAACAAAGGGCTGTCAATCTACAAAAAAGAATTTCTCGCTATCATCCTTACGGTCACCAAATGGCGACATTATTTGGAGGGACGCAGGTTTGTGATCAAAACTAACCATTAAAGCATTAAGCACCTTTTATAGCAGCGTCTTCACACCTGTGTTCAATATCGAGGCATAACTAAGCTCTTAGGCTTAGATTATGTCATTTTGCACAAGAAATGAGTTGAAAATCGAGCGGTCGATGCACTTTCCAGGTTGGGAGAATGATCATGCTATACTATTTCAAGGGTGATTGCGAGCTGGATGGAAGATGGAATAGCAAGCTATGATGGTAATGATTTGGTTTTGGAATTGGTGTAGCAAGAAGGAGGTGTGCCTCAGTTGAAATATAGCTATAAGCAAGGACTCTTGAAACAGAAACGCAGGATTTACATTTGCAGTAGAGGAGACTTGCGAAATCAGCTCATCAAAGCTATGTACGACTCTGCTATTGGGGGCCATTTGGGGGTTCAAGCTTCTCATGCTAAGCTCAAGCAAATTTTCTATTGGCCTAGCATAAAGAATATTGTTAGGCAGTGGATCAAGCTATGTGAAGTATGTCAACGTTACAAGACTGAGACTGTGCCTTCTCAGGGGCTATTGCAACCATTATCTGTTCCTGACAGAGCTTGGAGTCATATTTCAATGGATTTTGTTGAAGGGCTTCCAAATTCTGACAGAAAAGACGTAATTTGGGTGGTTATAGACTGCTTTACAAAGTCTGCTCACTTTGCAGGCCTCAGCCATTCCTTCACAACTCCTAAGATTGCCAAGCTATTTTTTGAGAACATTTATAAGCTGCATGGCTTACCATAGTCCAAAGTGTCAGATCGAGACAAAATCTTCACTAGTAAATTTTGGCCAGAACTCTTTCAGTTGGAGGGAACAGAATTGAGCCTGAGTTCGACTTATCACACGTAGACCGATGGCCAAACCGAACGCCTAAATCGATGTGTAGAAGGTTACCTCCGTTGTATGTGCTTTATGCACCCCAAGTAATGGTACAGGTGGTTGCCTTTTGCTGAGTGGTGGTATGACTCTACTTACCACACTACAATTCACATGACCCCTTATGAGGCCTTGTATGGCTAACCTCCTCTCCAATTGGCTATATTACCAACACCTAACACTAAAGTGGCGTCTCTAGCGAAGTTTCTCAAGGAACGACAAGTCCTCTCCACTTTGTTACAGGAGCAGCTGCAATGTTCACAGCAACGAATGAAGTTTTTCGCTGATCAAAATCATAGTGAACGGTCCTTCAATGTGGGTGATCTGGTGTTCTTGAAGCTTCAACCATATAAACAAGCTTTTGTCTCGGTTCGCCCTAACATGAAGCTAGCGTTCAAATATTATGGACCATACCTAGTGATTGAGAAGATTGGAGCTGTCGCTTACAAGATGCAGCTGCCACCAGGGAGCTTGGTTTACCCCGTGTTCCACATGTCGTTTATAAAAAAGGCTATCAGGCAACAAGTTTTGGTCTTTCCTAAACTTCCATAGGTTACCATCGATGGTCAGTTCAAAGTTGCTCCTCAGGCAATTTTGGGCTGTAGAATGGTTAAAAGGAATAATGTAGTCGTGACGCAAGTACTTGTCCATTGGATAAAATAACACCGAATGAAGTTATCTGAGAGGACTACTCTTTTATCGAATCTCAATTTCCAAATTTTGATTTGTCCAACCCTTGAGGACAAGGACGTGGTGATCCGGGGGAAGATATTAAGATCCAGTGGGTAGTGGGTCCTCTTACGGTACAGACAACAAGCCCAGCCCATGAGTAGGCCTATTTAAATAAAGATCCAGAACGTTCATTAGAGATGTTGTTATATTTCTCTTATTTGTTTTACTTTAAATATTTTTTGGTGGTAGATTCTAAACGATCGAATCACCATTAATGTAAGGAGTTAGTTATGGAAAAGATAATGACAAATTTCCTATGAAATTTCTCTCTCTAAATTCTCTTTCTTGTCTATTTCTCTCTTTTCTTCTCTCTCTCAAGTCACAATTTCTTCCTTTTTACTGTTTCGATCCTAACAAATTCTGATACATATTTATGTGTTATTTTCTTGGTTATGTTGCCATGTCCATCTAGAATTTGCTGGAGGAAGTTACTACGGAAGATTGCCTTATTAATCGTTCTTTATCTATCCCATTGATTGAAGAAACCCATATTAAGGGGCTTTGTGGGGTTACTTGTGAAATGTAGAAAGTTAGATTTTTAAATGGAAAAAAATTAGAGTTCTAGAAAAAAAAAAAAGAAGAGTCTCATTTTGTGTTTGAATGTAATACAATTTTATTTTTCTGTAACTATACTGATACTTTATGAAACAAAAAAATAAATTTATTTTTTTCACATTTTATTAATATTATTACAGAAAAATTAAGATTTGTTGAAATTTGGGCAAAATTTGTCTGAAAACGTAATATCGTGAGTACACTGTCAAAAATTTTTTGCCTGAATTGTAATGGATCTTTAATTCTCTGCAATAATAGTAACTTTTTCTGCAATAAAAAAATTTATTTGTTTGTTTATTACAAAAATATATATATAATTGTAGTTAAAAAAATAAAAAATTTATGGTAATAAGAACAAATTTCAAACAAAAAACCTCGGACAAAAATAGAGGACTGAGCAGATTTGATTTGAGTAATAATTGTGTGGAAAGGGAATTGGGTTGAAGTCAGCATATTGATGACGATGTGGATTCCATACGAACGATCAATGGCTGAGCAGAATAAAACGCACTCTGTTATGTTCCACCATTATAATGACTGGACCAGCACTCCGCCGAGTAGGAAAAAAAAAGAAACTCGAGGTTTTTTTTTTGTTTAAAATTTTGTTTAATTGTAATGAAAAGTCAATTTTTTTAATTATTGTGATATTTTTTTATAATAAAAAAATATTTTATTATTTTTTGAAAAAATATTACTGTAATTATAAAAAAAATAAAATTTTATTATAATTAAACAAAATTTCGAATAAACAAAATTTTAAATCCGGAAACGGGGCTCAAGATAAAAAAAGGTCTCCGTGGGGTTGGGTAAACGCGTAGAATAGATGGGAGAGATGGAAAAATAATGATTCCCCCGGTGAAGTTGAACACAGGAGGAGGGTGGGTGGAAAATACGCGCATACGCACACAGTAACTGACTGAAAGAAAAGACGAAGAAGTTGGCAATCACTTTTGTTCCGTCCCTCTGGGCCGTTTAACACCAGATACCAAGCCGTTTGCTTTTCATTTTACAAGTCAAAGTAAGGGGCACAAATGCAGCAGCGATTCTGTTCCTCTTCCACGGAAAACGTTTAATTTGAATGGACTTTGGTATCCGTGAATCCATGGGATGTGAAGCCGACAATCTAAGCTGCATGTCACTCACGAAAAAGACAATCAAATGCGCCTTCCCTCCCGTCCCTTTCCAAATAGACTTCCGCTAATGTCCATTTGACTTGAAGAATTCCATTCCATTCCATTCCACTTCCCCCACCACCCATCCCCCAAAACGTCATTATTGATAGATTGCAGTGGCTCGGTGCGATGCAGCACGTGAACTCCCTTTCTTCATAGCAACTTCATAGCAATTCTTCCCCCTGCAAAACTGAAGATCTTCTTCCCCTACCCTACCCTACCCCTTTTCCAATCCAAAAATCCAACCCCACAATGTCCAGATCAGTATGCTTACTACTCTCAGTTCTGCTCTTATTCCTCTTCTTCACCACTTCCCTCTGCTGTCCAAATGATCAGAAACAAGCTCTTCTTCAGTTCAAGTCCTCCCTCATCAATACTATTCACTCTTCTTCTACTTCTTCTGATTATTCTCTCTTTGGCTTGGAAGAGTGGAATTTCACCTCATCAGATTGCTGCCACTGGGAGAGGGTTGTTTGCACTTCTCACTCTAACCCAAGCTCAATCGTCGCTCTCCATCTCGACTCCCTTGTTTCGTCTATCAATCCCATGCCACTTCCTTCCAAAGTGCTGTCTCCCCTTCTTTCCATTAAGAGCTTGATGTGGCTTGACATATCCTTCAATAACATACATGGTGAAGTCCCACCTATCATGTTTGCCAATCTCAGCAGACTCGTTCGTCTTGAAATGTTACACAACAACTTCAGCGGCTCCATTCCTCCTCAGATTTTTCGCTTGAGGTATCTTCGGTTTCTCGATATGAGTAGCAATATGCTCGATGGCACTCTCAGCAAGGAAGTTGAATCTCTTGTAAACTTGAGGGTGCTCAAGCTGGATGATAATTCCCTGTCAGGAAGTATTCCTGAGGAAGTCGGAAACCTCACGAGGTTGCAGCAGCTGTCCCTCCGCGGCAACAATTTCTTTGGTAGGATTCCGCCTTCGCTTCTCTACCTGGAGGATTTACAAGTACTGGACTTGAGAGACAATTATTTGTCAATGGAAGTTCCTGCTGACATCGGTAATTTAACCCGTTTGACTACTTTATCCTTGAGTAATAACCGGCTTACAGGTGGAATTGCACCATCAATACGCAATTTACAGAAGTTGGAAACACTTCGATTGGAAAACAACTTGCTGACTGGGGGAATTCCACCCTGGTTGTTTGATTTTGAAGGCCTGAAGTACCTATTCCTTGGAGGGAACAATCTGACTTGGAATAACAACGTGGAATTGGTACCAAAGTGCAACTTATCTCAGTTATCTTTGAAATCATGCAGTTTGGCAGGAAGAATCCCAGAATGGGTTTCTACACAGACGGATCTTGATTTCTTGGATTTAAGTGAGAATTCACTGGAAGGACCATTTCCGCAGTGGCTTGCTGAGATGGAGTTGGGCAGCATAATTCTGTCAGATAACAAGCTCACAGGCCCTCTTCCGGCACGCCTCTTTGAGTCTCTAAGTTTATCGATTCTTGCTTTGTCGCGGAACCACTTGTCTGGAGAGTTGCCAGATAACATTGGAGATGCCAATGAAATCATGATGCTTATGTTAGCTACAAACAACTTTTCAGGGCAGATTCCGGAGTCCATCTCTGAGATATATCGCCTTCTTTTGTTGGATTTGTCAGGAAATAGATTTTCTGGGAATGTTCCTGCTTTTAAACCCGACGCATTTCTCGCTTTCATTGATCTCTCCTCCAATGAATTTTCAGGTGAGGTTCCAGTGGCCTTCACTCAAGAAACAAGGATCCTTTCATTAGGAAACAATAGGTTCTCTGGCAAGCCGCCCAGGAACCTGACAAACTTGAGCAAGCTCGAACACTTCGATGTCCATGACAACGACATCACAGGTGAATTGCCAGCATTTCTGTCACAAATACCCACGCTTCAAGTTGTAAACATGCGCAACAATTACCTCAAAGGTCCAATTGATGCTGTTGCCAGCCTCCCTAACCTCAGAATTCTTGATCTGTCAAGCAACAGCCTCATTGGCAAAATCCCTATTGAATTTGGGAATTTGGCAGGAATGATAGACACTCCGAGTACCTTTGCATCAATACCAAACATGTTCACTTTCTCTATTGAGTTCAATGACTTGATAGTCAATTGGAAGAAGTCAAAACAAGGTCTCTCCAGCGGGAACCGACTCTCTATCTACTCTTTGCTGGACTTGTCAAAAAACCAGCTATCTGGCGAAATCCCAGCCTCATTAGGCCGCCTAAAGGGCCTAAAGCTGCTGAATATTTCGTACAACCAATTAGCTGGCAAGATACCAACAAGCTTTGGTGACTTGGACAGTGTTGAAAGCCTGGACTTGTCACACAACAGATTATCCGGTTCCATCCCCCAAACACTATCTAAGCTGAAACAGCTTTCTGTTTTGGATGTGAGTAACAATGCTCTGCAGGGTCAGATTCCAGTTGGTGGCCAATTGGACACAATGAATAATCCAGACTATTATGCCAACAACAGCGGGCTCTGTGGCATGCAAATTCAGGTGACATGTCCCACAGTCACGGAACTGCCACCAGCCGCAGCCCCAGCAGCAGAAAAACAGGTATGGTTTTCGTGGGAAGGAGCCGGGATTGGATATCTAGTTGGCCTTTTCGGATCAATAGCAGTCCTATTTTTCTCAGGGTCTATTCGTTGGCTACCGCCTAACAAGCCCCGCCGCCGACTAAGCAGAAGATAGCGTTCGGGAATTGGCAGCAATCTCATGCAGTCCACGGTCAAAGATCCGAGCTTTAAGATTGTTATATAGTAAAATGGAATAATTGAGAAGGCCAAGGGGAAACGGCAGAGGAGGTATTAACTATTAAAAGCATAACAAATGAAATGTAGGGCTGGAAACGGGTTGTAAAATATTAAAGTCAAAAATGAAAATGAAAAAGCAGCCAACTTTGTATACTTTCTGCATTAAATAATGACAAGCGAAGAGTCAGTCAACAAACTTGGAGAAGCGCTTGTGTATGTCAAAAAACTTCGAGAAGCGCTTGGATAATGTGCTTCCTCCATTAGGCTTTCAGACCGGTTGAAATACACAAGCTGCGATGGAAACTAAACTATTATTCCAATTTAGGCTGTTCGTCACATCCTATAAAGCAGTGGTGCTACTATTATCATTATATATAGACTTTGGTCGCCTGTTTGCCATAGCTCCCACTAAGGACCATCATTAACTTTTTTTGAGTGAAAAGTTTCAATATCTGATCTGCCGATTTGGGTTACGCTCGAGCATATGGGTCCCACGGCCTCATGCGTTGATGTACGAAGCTTGGACAGATAATGATGCCTTGTCACCATCTCTTTGACGTTGAATCTGTCTGCCTTTCCTCTCGGTTTTGTATGCCTCTCATCCCCGGACTCTGCCCTTTCTCCATGTTGGAAGTGTGGATACCCACGACAGTTGGACAGTTGGGAAAGAAAAAAAAAAAGGGGAAAAGAATATGAGTTTGGTGATTAATTAGTTAAAATAATTTAAGTTATTTTAATAAAATAATAAATTTGTTAAATAAAATTAAATGAATCTAAGATAAATTTGATCCAATACTCTCCTTCTCTTTTAAGTTCGGATCACAAAAGACAACACTCCGTTACCTTTAAGTTCGGATCGCAGAACGCCTGTATATATTTTGAAGAAAAACCCAAGCAAATCAAGCCGCTCTGTTGAACTTTCGCACAATCTCTCTGCAGTTATGGAAACCTAAATGTTTAACATGTAACCTTTTATGAAGAAGCTATGAATTTCGAACGTCTGCTTCATTTGATAACATGACATTCCTTGGAATAAAGACAGGAAAGATTTGAAACTAAGGGAACCAGCAGAAAAGTCCGAACCATTCTCTGGATCTTATAACAAAGTGGAACAAACAAACCGGACTCTGGACGGTTTGATTTGTGATTACGTTAGGCACGGGTCTTAGAATTCACAGTAAAATGCTCACGCCAACTTTGTCTCTCTGTAGCAATTGCATCACTAATCAATACTTTGCTTCAAAAAATATGCAAACAATGTTAAATCAACATGCAAAGAAACAGCCAATGTTGAGCATCAGAATGTCAAAAGAACAGATACTGCATTGTTGACCTTTTCTCTGGCAATTACCATCAAAGTTTCCCAACCTTCCTATTTCCTGTGGGAAGGAGATCAAGTGCGTTTATTCCAACAAGAACCATAACACTGTAATGAAATACATTGGCATAAGAAGTGCCCATATTGTCAAAGAAGCAAGTGCACAGAACAAGACTATGAATTTGCATAGACTTCATTATCGCCAAATGAATCAAACATTTCAACTATCGGGGAAAGAAAAAATGATTCTCAGATACAAAGGTTCTTGAACACTTATGTTTTTAGAGTTAACAATGTTGTAACCGAAAGAAATGTGTACCCAAATATCGCTCCTCAAATCCGCTATTATCAAATACCGCGAACAGGGGATGAGTGCACTAAGCCAAGTGGAGATCACAAATTCCTTCACCGTTTTAATCTGCCTGCTTCATTCACTAAATGGACAGGTGAGGACCTGAATGAATCTCAAAGAATTGCACAGACACAGCTCCTATTTCGGTGCTCTTTGCTGTCAATATATTCTGTTTCACTGTTAATGAGAAGGATATAGTCAGATCAGATCATGAATAGGTTATCTGGGCAAATAAAAGAAAATTATACATGAAAATTCATTAACATTACTCAAAAGAAAAGAACGTTAGTATTGAAATGATGACAGAGCCACACATGCCTCCAAGCAAGCAAATTCTTTGCACATCTTGCTTCAGAGAATTATGTACACATTGCTCCTGCGTAATTCATGCTTATAGACAAACCTCACCACAACAATTTGTGAGTCATCTACGGTTAATTCACTAACAGTAGCTCGAGACTGAAGGCGCAACCATTATAGACTGAAGGCTCATTTTTGTTATGTCAACAAGTAAGCTGAGCCGCAAGAAGAAGCTTAAGATGGTATATTAAGATGTCATCAAGCTTCTATGTTTTTCCAAGTGAAGAGTTTGATCGAGCTGCCTCTACGGCATCCATCTAGATTCACCCACCTAATGACTTCAAGTCGAGGGACCGAGTTTAAATATGGGATGGTGATCTCCTACAACGAACAACACAAAAGATGGGAGCTTGAACCAATTACTCTATAGTCGTGCATCTGCCGATAGAGGAAAAGACGGCACTTCTGTCATTTTCTTCCCTTTGTTTGGTCAAAATTTCTTGTTAATTTCAATTAAAATACAGACAGCAAGAAAGCTAACCCCTTAATTAGATGAAAAGACTAAAAATTAGTCCACGTGTAAGATGCCCCAAGTCCACAGATTTGCTAAAATAAGCAGACTGCGTAAAAGAACTAAAATCTTTGTGATTTCAATATCGACCTGTTAACCTAATAGCAAAAACTACCGCACACTAACTATGCCCAACAGGATTAATAAAGGACTCTGAAGCAAAGATGCAGGCTTGTGCCATACGGAAAAAGAAAGCACCAACCTTGGTTGAAATTCCCTGATATCAACAAGTTGTTTCCCTGAGAAATCCACCCATTGCACTCTCTTCTTCTTCTTCTCCTCCTCGACGGCTTCTGGATCAAAGTCTGCCTTTTTAAGACAACTCTTGAGACAAATTTGCCCCTGCGATTGCTTCCCATTTATGTCCGCAGCCTTTCCTTCGGCGTCAACGTCATTGTCAAAAGTGGCATCACCATTATCAGCATTGGCATCAGCAACCGAGGCAACAACGATCGAGGGCCCATAAGGACTGTTTTCCAATTTCAAAGGTCCTGGCTTGTATATGCTGGTAGAGGGCTTGCAGAAGCAAATGAACGAAGGCCAATGGATCTTGCAAAACAAAAACCTCATGAAACGGAATTCTTCTTGATTTTTAGACCAACCAAGTATGCGGCCATTCGTTAGCCCATTTCAAAAATACATAAACAGAAACGCATGAATGAATCTAAAGTAAGAACTTTTTGAAACCACCCATTGGCATTTTTGTGACTGGGGATTCGGTAGAGAAGATGGATAATTTGGAAAAGTACAAACAAAGGCAATACATAACAACAAAAAGGGCAGCAGAAAGATTTTATTTTTCCATCAGAAGTGCTGCAACTGCTGAAATGTTTTGGGGTACTAAACTAAACTAGTCAAATAGTAACCCGATTGAATTTAAGAACTTTGGCAAAAGAAAAAAGGGGAAATTATGGTACTTATGCGTACAAAACTAAACAACACACAGAACACGGAATGCACGCTGCAGGAACTGGCTTTGAGCTTAGCGGCAATCCAATTCCAAAGCGGTTCGAATTTTTTTTTGTTTTTCTGTTTTTTTTTTTTTTGTGGGTTTTCTGGGTTGAAAAACCAAATTGGGCAAATAAAACTAAAAAAAGCAAACGATGAACATGAACGAACTGGTTCTGGAAGCACAACAATAAAAAAAGTTATCCAGGCCACCAGAGGCCTCTGTTTTCTCCAGCTGGCTTCTATCCTCTCCCCCTTTCTCTCTAATGTGATAGAAAAAGACGCTTCTTTTTTCAGGTGGAAACAAAAATCATGTCATTTTCTCAATGTTATTCCACGAAACCACCAAATGGAGCCAAGAAAACTAGTCATATACAGGAAGTCAGGAACTATGCACCTTCTTATATCTCATCCGCTAGCGAGGGATGCAGAGCAAGAGAGAGAGAGAGAGAGAGAGAGAGAGCACAGCAGTCCGAAAGACAAATTAAAAAATTGCGTGCCGACATTCCCCGGTTTGGAAAAATGTTTATGGCGAAACAAATTTTTTTTTTTGTTTTTAGAAGTAAATTTTTTTTTTAACGATAAGGGTATTTTGTGTAACTATAATGATAAAAAGTGATACAAAAAATATTACTATTTTTTTGTTGCATATTTTTTGCTCTTAATTGCACAAAAAATACTTCTAGTTGTACAAAAAAAATTCGTGTGGACACAGTAAGAAAAATTTATTTAGCATAGAGCCCTTTCCATTAAGCGCAAATTATAAATACTAGAAAAATGTTTTATGACTGCGTTTGAGAAAGCATATGCAATAATTTGAAAATAATATTTAAAAAACAAAACAAGAAATAAAGTATTAAATATTATTAATTATATTATGTATTATATTTAGATATTTTACTTAATAAAAAAAGGTAAAAGTAATTGTTATTAGTATTTCTCTTACAGTAAAATTCTAAGGGAGTGTTTGGCAATTTTTAAAAAAAAAAAGAAAAAAATATTTTTTATTTTTTATTTTTTTCTATTTATTTTTTATCAACCTAAATAATTATTTTTTATTTTTTTTAATAAATTACTATTTATTTTTCTTCTTTATAATTTTTTAATCATTACTGTTTATCAATTATAATAATAATAATAATATTATTATATTATATTTTATTTATTTTTTTATTTATTTTTTAACAAAATAAATAAGGCAAAAATATTATACATATATGTATTGTATGTACAGTCCAGTATGTAAAAAAAAAAAAAAAAGAAGAAAAATTAAGACTGATGGACACGATCGCACGAATACCTTTTAGGATTTAAAATCGGAATTCGATACGGGGGACTTTTGTTCAGGGTCCATCTGTCTGTACCGAACCGCATGACATGTATAACTGTTAGATGACAAGTATCTGTCTGTCCCCACTTAATTTTTCTCTTCTTTTTTTATTGTTCAAACAAAACTATGGGACAGACCTGCAGCCCCCTCCCTTAAATCTAGGGGACAGCTGTCCAACCCCCCACCAAAAAAAAAAATTAATACCAAGGATAAGATTCTGCGGCAGCTCTGTGTCGTGTCCCGCGCAGCCTGTAATCAAACTCTCAATTTTTTTTTGTTTAAATTAAAATTTAATTATAAATATAATATTTTTAAAAAATTAAATTAATTTTAATTATTTTTATTATTAAATAATTCAGTATTTTTATTTTACTTGATTTTTTAATTTATTAAGAAAAATATTATTTATTAAATTACCTCTTATTATGATGTTATAATAGTTTAGTTTTTTTTTTTACAAAAATAAGAAAGATGAAAAAATTAGAAAATTAACATTACCTTCCCATATTTTTATTGATATGATATCTTATTAAAAGATAATCTAATGACATGATGAATAAATAATATATTTTTTAATAAATTAAATAATTAAATAATAAAAAATATTAAATTATTTTATAATAAAAATATTAATAATAAATTTTATTAAAAAAATATTATATCTATAATTAAAATTTAACCTAAATATTAGAACATTTTAGCTTTTTGTCTTTGATTCTGTTTCTGTAATTAGATCTTGGAAAAAATTAGGCTGCCAGAATCGAGCATCTGAATTTTTTTTGTGCAACAAGACAGTGATTTTGTGCAACTAGACTGATATTTTATGCAACAAAAAAAATTTGTATTTTTCTGTATTTTTTTTGTTGCACAAAATAGCAATCTTGTTGTACAAAATTACTGTCTTGTTGCACAAAAAAATATTCAGACAGATGCCCGATTCTGGAGATGTAATTCTTCATCATATTCATGTCTTTTGTTTACAGCCTTACAGGTGTCGAGTCTTTTTATCTCGTGTTTCCTGGGCTGTGGATAAATAAAAAGAATAAATAAAATTGTAAAAGGCTGGCTGTTAATGGAATCTAAAATAAAATAAAATAATCGTAAAAAGATCGCGGTCAATGAAATTCAATATGGAAACGAGAAAAGCAACGCACACTTCACATCTAATATATTATTATAATGACAAATATATTTAAAATTACGTGCTTATATTATCTAATGTTTAATTAAATGCTAACAACTTTTAAAAAAATACGATAGATATATAATAATATGAATTATTAAATTATTAATAATATATTAAAAAATAAAAAATAAATTATTAAATAGAGTTCAATATATTATATAATTTTGAATACAATGAAACTCTAAATACTATGTTTATATGTGTTGTAAGAACAGTCCAGTATGTTAAAAAAGAAAAAGAAAAGATCATACGAAAATAATTATAAATTAAGGAAAAAAAAGAAAAAGAAAAGAAAATAATTATGATTAAGGACGGACAAGATCACACGAAGGGGAATACCTTTAGAATTTAAAAAGGGCTTTCTGTACCAAAGGACTTCTTTTTGGGATCCATCCATCTGCACCGAGCCACATGACATGTATAACTGTTAGACGACATATATCTGTCTGCCCCACTTAATTTTTTTTTCTTCTTTTTTATTTGTTGTTTTGGTTTCATGTTTGTGGTTCCCCTTTTTTTTTTTTTTTTCTTTTTTTTTTTTTGGGATCGACAGTGGTTCTTCAATTAAAAAAAAGGTTCAGCTTGAAACGAAAGGTTCCTTTCTCTTATTTCTTTCTTTTCGTTTTAACTTTACACATGATTTATTGGCGTGAATGATATTATCGCATGTAGAGGTGTCAAAATTTAACCTAATTCTATGGATTGACCCGAATCCACCCTAAAAACACAACCTAAATCTGACCCAAAAAATGGCCTAACTCGAAATGACCTGAAAATTTTGGGTCAAATTCAAATCCAACCCTAATTCGACCTGTCTGACTCGAACTTTTTTTTTCTTAAGGGAACAAAAAAATAAAATAAAAAATTTTAGCATATTTTATATTATAAAAAGTATAGATTCTACTATTTTCAATATAAATTTTAATTATAATTTTTTAAAAAATATTTTGAAAATTTTCATATAATTTTAAATTTTATTTTAATTTTTTAGAATATTTTAAAAAAAATTTCTTCAATTATTTTTTGATTATATAAATTTCTTTGATTTTTAAGAATTTTTAACAAAATTTTTAAAATTTTTAATAAAAAATATCACATCATCATTTTTTATGACGTAGTCAACCCGTGGAGTTGACCCGAACCGAATCCAAAGTGACCCAATCCCAAATGACCCGAAGATAACTTGACTCATAAATAACTCGACCCGAAATAACCTAAATCTAAAACGACCCAACTCGAATCCAATCCAATAATCCATTTAAACACCTATAGTCGCATGTAAAACGGAGCATTTCATTTCATCAAGGACAAGATTGACCATGGTAGTGTCATTTGGACCAAAATATAAAAAAAGTGAAGTTGTAGTCCACAAATCAAACTCATTTTTCATCTTTTTTCATGAGTTTCAGACAAGTGCGCGTCCGGATGTGCTTGAATTTCGTGAGCAAAGGTTCCATCACTTTTGCCAATTGCAACGCTGTCTTGCATTGCAACTACATATGCCAACTTTACTTTTCAATGGTGAAAAAAAAGTGAGATTTGATAGGCTCACCTCTACGTTATAATGCGCAATAGTGTAGTGCTCAAGTTGTTAAAACATAGGCTAAAAATCATGGCAGGACGCAGCAGCCAATTAGAAGAATGCTACACTAGTGCCTTGCAACTTTCAACATGTTCAACTATCAACGTTGTCCTCTTCCACGTTTGCCATGAGCCCTCGCCACTCGATAAATGTAATAGGAGGCTAGAACGTTTTCATTTTTTCATCAATGATTAACAGGCTTTAGTTGTGACACAAAAGCTCCTTGAGATTTTCTCCTAACATAGTTGAAATTCAGCTGCCAGGGCCAAGCAAATCCCAAATTTTACACACTCTAAATAACAATGCTCATGACTAACAGATGCATCTTGTGAGAGCACATGGTGGTACGATAAAACTGCGTTTGAATCTTAAGGGCAATCCAAAAGAGCCCCCTAAAACAATTTCGTTGATGCATTTCCCCTATAGGGTACAATAAGTCCATCAATGTGGCTCACCAGATACAGATCATGGCTCTGATCGCATAAAAAGGTGCCTTCTCTGCATAAATGCCAAAACGGTAGTTAAACTATATACATATATACACACGCATACATACGAGAGTTTAAACAGGCTAGTTCATAACTGGGAAAATGGCAGCAGCATAAAACCTTCTAAAATATGATTGGTGAAACAAAAAGGAAGCCAATTCACCAGATCTTTCTTGTGAATCTACTGCTGGCTCTTGAGGACAGGAAAAGCGATAACATCTCTGATACTGGCCGAATTTGTTAAAAGCATCACCAGCCGGTCAATTCCAAGTCCCTAAGTTGGAAAAAAAAAAAAAAAAAGTGCTTTCCATTGTGAGCAATCATGCAGCTGAAATGTTCAAGGCCATCAATGGCCCTTGAAGAAATTTAGGATTGCAATTCAACAGGATAAATTTGAGGCAAAGTGGAAAGGGAGTCCTCGCTAGTTTTGTGATTGATAAATCTAACAGTATGTTGAACGTCAACCTTGCATTATTGGAAGAAAGACAAATGAAGAAGAATACAAGAAAAGCCAGAAGAGAATCCTTTTCAACAGATAAATACAACAATTCTAGTTATCACCACCAAGTCAAGTGCAAAAATAAGAGAACATTTAAGTATGCAACAATTAATACGGTCATTCAAGGTATCGGAGAAAATAAAAGTTTCCAACATTCTGCAATATTTTGTTTCTAGTTCTTATTTGAAATGGGGGCTAAAAAAAGACCCTGGATAATTCAAAAAACAGATTTCAACCATGGTTAATATCCCATCATTTTTAATTAGTCTCGTAAAATAAAATCATGTCACAAAAACAGAACGAAACATACCATCCCTGAAGCAGGAGGCATTCCATACTCCAAAGCCATTAGAAAGTCATCATCAAGGGTCACCTCATATGAATCATCCTCATCTTTCTCTCTCTTTTCTCCCACTCTGCTTGCTTCTGAAGCAGCTGCTGCTCTCTTACTGTTATGCTGTCTCACTTGCTCTTCTAAGCGTCCCCTCTGCCACCATAAAAAATTAACAGTAAATTTTTTCTTCCTTTAAAGACAATATGGTCCTCACAATATTCATATGACACGACAGAAGAGAGCGTTGGGGGAAGGTTAGGCGGGGAATCGTTTGTAGGGCACTGCAGATTATGACATAAGCTTGATTCAACTTGGCACTGAAAAAGACAAAGCAAACTATCATTAATTTTAGGAATACGCTTTGTACTTTCAAGTTGACAATTATACACATGGACAAAACCCCACTAGATTATTGAGCTTTCCATGATGGCTGTCATAGTCAGCAATATGCCCAACAACCCATATAAAGCAAACCCAAATGAAATCATCACATCTACCATACGTCCACCATCTGTCTCAACAATAGCATTACCCAATCTCTTCTCCTTCCCAACTCAAAACCTTTGGGAAGTAATTGAAATATTCAGCTGATGTTAGAAGCATATTACTTCGAGAAAAGCAACTACTTGAATGGGAAGAATATCAAAATTGTGCAAGCAAGAGCTGTGCTAACAACTACCTGATCCATAGGATCAGTCAATTCTGAGAACGCGTTGGCCATTTCACGACCACAAATGAAGAGTTCGAATCTCTCAGTCAAGCCTGCATGTCTGCTGCAAAATAGTTAATTACCAAAGGGCAAAACCATGTCCAAGATTAAAAAAATTGTATTCATATCATCCGTATCTTCCACATCAGCATATGGCTTTACTCAATGGGCCAAGAGAGTATTGAGCAAAGTAGGTACATGGCACAATTTTACGGTAAATCTGTATACCTTCTGTGCGGTTTGGCCAGAGGAGATATCTCAACGGGATAGTCCAAAACAAATGTGGGTTGCAGGAGCTTCGGCTCCACAAATATTTCAAAAACCTGGCAAAATCAAATGAAAAGCAAATCTTCAGGAATATATAAAAGAGATAATCTAGCATTCTCAAAATAAAAGGCAAGATTGGCCTATGAAGAAAGACTTGAATGCCAAATTGAGGTGAAGACAGAAGCCAGCAACTAGAAAATAATAGAAATCTCCATGCAACCATATAACATATATGGAAAAAAAGGAGCAGATGGTAACCTCATTAAGAAGGTGACCAAAGGAAGGACATGCCTCAATGGCAGATTTGTCTTTAGTTTCAAACCCAGATCCAAGTGATTCCAAAACAGCATCTTTAGCCACTTTAAGATCATTGCCCAGCTCACTGAAATCAATCCCAGTCGTTTCTTTTACAAGATTATGCATGGTTTCCCTCCTCCAAGGACGCTCAAGAGAAATCTCTACACCCTGAATGCAATGTAACACAAATTCGTACATATTTACAAGCAAGCCTCCGAGGCAATACTAAGAAGTGTTACGCCTTGTGCATAAATAACAGGAAAAAAGATAGCAAAAGAAATCAAAAGAACCATTGCCTGGTAATCAATGGTTAGCTTCCCATGAAGAGCAAGAGCACATTGTGTAACAATTTCCTCTGCCATTACCATCATGCTTTGATAGTCTGAATATGCTTCATACATCTAAGATTGAACCAGTAACAATGATTAGAGGTTCACTTGGTTGAACTGAAACATTCAAATGAAGTCAAAAAAAAAAAAGAAAAAGAATATTATTGACAGAAGTGCGTGAATCTTGATTAGCTCAACCTCCATTTCCAAGTTCTCTGTCTCCATTCAAAACCTGATGCAGATTAGGAAAAAGCAGCATCATAAGCTTACCTCTATAGTCGTAAATTCGGGATTATGACGAGGTGAAATGCCCTCATTTCTGAATATTCGGCCAATCTCATATACCTTTTCAAATCCCCCAACCTGTAATTAAAGGATATAATGACAACAGCAATGCACAATTTCAATATGATAAAGGAGAAGAAATGCACAAGGAGGCAACACTTATCAATGTCTAAGATGAAAGCAGGAGTATTATGAGATGGGTGAAGGATTGGACCAGGAAAGAGGAAATGGGGTAAGGGGAGTGTTTGTAAGTTGAGAGGTCTTGTCATCGGCATCCTTTCTTTTTAAACCTTTTCTTCATGTTTACAGATTTAAAAATTCATCTGGGCAAGTCTGTAACAGATAGCTAAGAGGAAAACCTCACCAGCATTCTCTTCAAGTGAAGCTCGGTTGCGATCCTAAGATAAAGATCCCTTCCAAGCGAGTTATGATATGTCACAAATGGCCTAGCTTCTGCTCCACCAGCTGCTCCCTAGTACATAAAATCAATTACAAACCAAGTTCCAGAGGGATACAGATGTTGTACATACAAAAGAGATCACCTCAGAAATATTACAAATTACTCACTGAAATCTGTAAAGTATATAAAAACAAGATCACTTGAAAATGCCACCTAATGGAATTCAGAGTCCCTTAGTTATTGGTGACTTGGCTTTAAAGTAAATTTCAGAAATCTAGCAATTACATTTAAAGAGACTGCCTAATCAAAGCTCACGTAGTATCTCCCACACTGACAATAAACAAGTGAACTTGACAGGAATGGAAAAAGAGTCATAGTTTTCTTGTAACCTAAAAATTCAGTCAAATGAGAGACGTCGGGGCCCAAAATTGTTTTGAACATGGTAACAAACCTGTAGAACTGGAGTTTCAACCTCGACAAAACCTAAGGCCTCCACTGTCTTCCGAATTTCTGAAACAATCTGCCAAAAGAGAGTTAAAATAGAAGCACCATCACTACACCTTACACTAAAAAAGAAAAAAAAAAAAAACAGGATACACCAAATCTGAATAAAAAGTCCTTGACATAAGATCATGGATGGATCCAAATTAAGCCTAGGATCATCAGTAATCATAGTTTCTCAAAAGCAAGAAACTACAATAAGTTAGGGCTGCCTGTCAGAAAGTTCTCAAGATAAGGACTAAGCTGGAAAGAATCATGATTATCATTTATAAACGTGTTTTAAATCAGCTCTCACACCAAATCATGATTATCATTTATAAATGTGTTTTAAATCAGCTCTCACACCAACTCCATAATCTGAAAGCTAGAAAGCTAGGAAGACAAAAGGAATTTTGGATGTCCCCAAGCATTAATTTGCAAATCTTGCCACTGTTAAATAGCAAATGGAGGCAATTGGAGGAACAAAGTTCAATTCAAAACAACTCACCTTTTTTAAGAACATTTATGATGCATGAGAACGAAGAGTCTAACTCCAGTTATAACCCAGTGAGATGACTACAAAACAAAGGTTGATGCATAACAACTCTCCCTTCTGAAGAATGTTTATGTTGCATGAGCACAAAGTCTCTCACTCAAGTTATAACTCATTGACATGACTATGTAACATAAAGAAAGAATGACTACTTGCATTACACATAATGAGTTTGAAATTAGAGAACTCTTCAAGTTCAAAAAGGCTTTATGCATAAAGAGGTAAAACTCAATAGAGCAAAGAAGATAATTCACCTTTGCTCTCTTTCTGAAGACATCTGCCACTTCAGGATTTGAGATCATATCAACATATCTAAACATCGGCAAAATAGAAAGTAAAATTTTCAACAAAATATTGAAAACTCAAAAAAACAAAAAAGGAATATAAGTTGAAAGTTTGCAACTGCTATCTGATTATAAATTCAGAATAAGCATATTTGGAACAACAATAAATGGTACATGAACTCACCGTTGGCGGTAGCGCTTATCCACATCTGTTAGACCATGATATTTGTCCGGCAGTGGAAGTAAAGATTTTGTGAGTATTGAAAAAGAATTCACACAAACAGAAAGCTCACCTGAGGGATAAAGTTAAAAATTAAATTTTCAGTTAACCAGATTCACACAGAATTATAATCAGATGTTAATAAAGTAAGACTGCATGGCCGGTAGAAGCAGTGAGAAATACCCCCTGCCAGCTGCTCAGTAACCGCTGCCCCCGGGCGCGGGGGGGGGGGGGGTGTGTGGGGGGAAGCATAGCTTGGAATATGGACAAGGTTTAAAGGTTCCGAGAATGATTAACATCTAAACTACTAATCTGATGAGTGGTTCACCTTTATCTGTTCGTTTCATTGAGCCGCTTGCGCCCAATATATCACCAATATCGACAAGTGTCTTCAAGTGCTCAAAGTGATCGTTTGATAGCCTATCCTTCTCGCAGTAAAGCTAACAGATACAAATTTAACAAATGACAAAAAAGCGTGGATCAACAATTGCTGCTTATGCTTGGTTATACTCATCATAATAAAGAATAAAATCAGAGGCGGTAAAAAGTAAGCTGAAGTAAATACCTGCCTGTCTCTAATTTCAAAGTAACAAATCTCAACCAAAATAAGTATGGAAAAAAAAAAAAAAAAAAGAGGAGGACTAATTGCCTGTGTCTGTGTGTGTGTGTTTTACCTAAGTCTTTGGAAGTTACAGAAGCTGCAAGTACCAGCTAACAAGCATCCAAAACAAGTATAAGACTGCGAGAGAGAGCCGTAACAGAGAAGTTAACACTGACTATCGGCCAGTCTTTGACACACATAATGAAACGAAAAGGTACGTATGCGGAATTGGGAATTGCCAGCAAACAGCCATGTATATGTATTGTTAAGGAAAGGCAAAAGTGAAAGCAAAATTAGGAACAAACCTGAATTGTGCCAGAGTCATCTCTGAGAGTTAGAAAGGCAAGCTTTCCAAAAGTTCTGCGAGCCACAATCCTCCCGGCTATAGAGACAAGATCATTGTCGTTATTTGACTCCTGGCCATTTGCTAAATGAATGTAAATCTGCTGCAGCTGATTGGCAGTATGAGTTCTATCCCAGTTGTATGCATAAGGCTCAAGACCCTTACTCCTCAGCTCTTCAACCTGCAAAATGAGCACTGTGAACTCTTTTACCCGCACCAACGATCATAAAAAGCATTACTCATTGGTCTCAGCAGAAATTTCTGTTTAGCAAAAAACTGAGATAGAGAAAAGAAAAAATGAAAGATCAAATCTTTTGACTGGGATTGGACTAAAACAATGGGGGAATCTAAAAAGTGGGGTAAGCAAAAACAACAAAGAAAGATATCCAAAGACAAAAATAGGATGGAGGGGGGTTAGGAACCTTCTTGAGTCGGATGGCGCGAACGGCGTCGCGGTCGGAAGTGGAGGAAGAGGGAGAGGAGGAGGAAGAGGAGGAGCGGCGGTTGCGGCCGACGAGGCTGGTGGTGGAAGAGGAGGAGGAACAGCTGAGGAGAAGAGGGGAATAGGGGGGTTTAGTGGGGGTGGCGGAGGAAGAGGCGGCCAAGTGAAGAAGATGCCTTAATGGCTTTGAAGACAGACCCCTCGCTATCAGTGCCTCCATTCCCTCTCCTCTTCTTTCTCCCCTCCTCTTTGGGCGCGTGGTTTCTGATTCTGCGCCTGCTTCTGGCCTTCTGCGCTTTATTGTTTATCCAATTGCGAGGCTGTTGACTTATTTAAACCTTTTTTAAAAACTTTTATGTTAAAAAAAAAAAAGAATAAATTTTTTTTAATTCGTACTGCATTTAGTTGTATCCATTAAAATTGTATAAAAAAAATTATTTATAACTTTTAAAATTTTTTAAAATCATGAAAAGTATGTTATCTGCGGTTTCATAATTTTAAAAATTACAAATAATCAATCCAATTTGTGCAATAGAATTATTCGGTGGTTTTCATTTTGTTTTTTTCTCACACTAAATAAGAGACTGGAAAATCAAACTGCTTTTCAACACTGTTACGGTTCAACAGGAACATATATGCAAAATCCCTTCTCGGGTCTACACTTATACAATAATGGACATGGTCCATGCATATAGTCTGTAGAATGAGATGTACCTGTGAGAGATTTATACCTCTACCTCTACCTCCACCTCTACCTCTGACCCTGCAAGTTATGTCTTTCATCCTATGTTTGTATGCATGTATATATGTATGTATGTAGTCAAAAAAGGACAGCTAGCTTGACTTGACTGGACTTTGCTGCTGTGGCTTCTTTTTGTATCAGTTTGAGCACAAGACAGATTGCCTGCCTGCTTTTGCCGCTAACTTTGTTTTGCCTGGATTCCTTCCGAGCCTAGTCTTTTTTACACTTTAATTGTATATTAGCAGTCATCACTTTGCTCTTAATTAGTCTTAGATAAACCATTTTAATTTTTGTGTATTCCTTTTGGAAATTCGAATTCGAAAGTGTTTGTATTTGGAGGGAGGGGTGGGAGGGGAGACAGAGAGAGAGAGAGAGAGATATGTTGCACAGCAAAACCTTTAGTAAGAAGACAAGGGGAGGCAAACTTCACAAGGTTTTCTTTCTTTCTTTCTTTCTTTTTTTGGTTTGGTTTGGTTTGGTTTGTTTAAATAAAAATTTACATATAAAATATGACTGGGCGCAGCTGGTGAGGGAGGTGTATTTGAGAGATGATATATACTGCGGAGCATCATTTTGCAAAGTATGTGATACTACGGCTGCCCCTTTTGAATCATCGTCATCATCATCCTCCTCTTCCACTATCCTCATCCTCGACACCAATGTCGTTCTCAATCAGGTTTCAACCCCCCCCCCCCCAACCTTTTCTTTTTTTGGTTAGAAAAAACATTCCCTCAAGTAGCTTTTTTATATTTTTACTTCTGTTTCTACAAAATAAATTATAACTTACGCGGGTGTATGTATGTATGTTTGTTTGTGCACGATGAATGAGCAATGGTAGATTGATTTGCTTGAGAATCCGGCTATTCGAGATGTGGTCGTCCTTTCCGTTGTCCTCCAAGCGGTTAAGAATAAGAACACTTCCATTTACAATAGACTTCGATCCCTCTGCAGCGATCCTGCCCGCAAATTCTTCGTTTTCTCTAATGAATTCCACCGGTATCTTCTTCTCCCTCTTTACCGGTTAAAGTTAATTGTGCTATTTGCTTTCTTCTTCTCCCTCTTTAACGGTTAAAGTTAATTGTCATGCTTTGGCCTTCACCCTACCGTGTATCCTCACATGCTTGTCTTGCTTGTTGTACCTTTCTAGGGACACCTATGTTCAGACCATGACTGGAGAAAGTTCAAATGATCGAAATGATAGAGGTTTCTTTGCTATCTCCCTTTCCATTTCTACACAATCTTTTTGCTTTTCTTATGCAATCAATGATCCCCCTACTTCCCCATGTTTTCTGTGTCGTTTACCTCCACGAGTTGCATTTCAATGTTCTTCTGGCATTCCTAGATTCTCAGCTTTGACATCTAAAGGCTTTCATTTCAGCAATTAGGGTGGCTGCTAGATGGTATCAGACTCATCTTGGAGATGCAGCAAGGATTTTACTCATCACTAACGACAAGGAAAATAGGAGGAAGGCTATTGAAGACGGTGGTTCTGCTGAGACAAGTATGTGCACTCTTCTCTCTCTATGTATCTTGTAACTCCTGAAATGGTTCTGAATTTCTGATTTTAGAAGCATTGAACTTATCTAATCAGCATCATTTTCACAGTCAGAGCTAAGACATTTTCATTTGACAAGCTTTTTTGTGAGGCTTTCTCCTAAAATTATTGTTTTGTTTCAGTTGAGGCATATGTGAAATCCCTGGGTCAGCCTGCTTTGCTTGACCTGTTGATTCAGCCTGCATCCGAAGATGTTATCATGGAGAAGGTTGAAGATTTGGGACCTTCAAGGGGGAAAATTGTTTTTCTGGAGGTACTGCTATGAATTAATCTAATCTTGGTCCCTCGTTGTTCTGGTTGGCATGAAAGAAATGTTTAGTTAATACAATTGCTTGACCCCCATTCTATGTTCAGCATAAGCCCATGTCAGAGATCACTTCTGGTCTGATCAGCGGAATATACCGTAAAGGAAAACTGCTTGTTAGCGAATACAATCCATTCGAAGCATGTGTTCAAAGTGTGAGCATTGCTGATGAAATAGTCATTTATGGCCGTGCAAACATGAATAGGGCTTTTGATGGTGATATGGTGGCGGTGGAACTTCTTCCCCAAGATCAGTGGCGTGAGGAGAGATCCTTATTCATGGGTGATGAAGGTTTGGGTTCCGATGCCTTTTGGCATCCTCAAAGTTTGTCTATGTGCTAAATAACAGGTTCTGTATCTCTGTGTGTGTGCGTGTGTACATTGCATCTTGGGTTTGGGATGGGGGGGGGGGGGGGCATTAGCATAACCTTGGTGGTAATTTTAAATAAATTTCCCTTTCTCTTGAAGAGGATGACGAAGAAGATGTACAGCTAGCTCCAAGTAGTGCAGATGATGCTCCTAGAACTACTAATGCTGTATCAAGTTCTGTTGGTGACTCAAATCTCGCCTCATCTCGTGCATGTGGCCGTGTTGTTGGTATCATCAAGCGGAACTGGAATTCGTAAGTTGTCCTGCCTTGTGTTTGCGCATGCCATATATGTTACTCCTATGTAGAAGCCATGAAAGCACCTCGTGATAATATTCTTAATGATGGAACCCTGTCTGTGTGGTTTATCCTGTTCAAGCAAGCACGCCAACCAGCTTTTTATTCTTGGAGGATTTTTTTTCCGTGTAGAATGTGTTGATTTATGAGTTGATCTGTTTGTGGAATGTCTGTGTATAATATCTAGTGGAAACAATAATTTTTGTTCATTTTTGGACTATGGATTCATCTTTCCACTTGAATGATTGCTTG
Source organism: Carallia pectinifolia (assembly GCA_037832335.1). NCBI lineage: Eukaryota > Viridiplantae > Streptophyta > Magnoliopsida > Malpighiales > Rhizophoraceae > Carallia > Carallia pectinifolia. The sequence continues at coordinate 21,906,869 of CM075446.1, read as the reverse complement.
CAGTTATTGTGGATCTTTGGAGCCTATGCCAATGCCAGCTGGGAGTGGGGGAATTGCCCGCGCATTATTTGTTTCCAAAGATCGTAGAACCCCCAAGATTAGGATTCAAACCCGACAGCTTGAAAATCTTCTGGACAAAATAATTATTGTAGCAGTTGATTCTTGGGATCGTCAATCACGATACCCTTTTGGCCATTATGTACGGAGTATAGGAGAGATAGGTGATAGAGATACTGAAACTGAGGTTTATACTGATGCTTTCATCTGCTTGTATTGAGTTCTTGTGATTGGGATAATTGAAAGTTTTGGTATTTCAACTGATGCTGGGGAGTAGGGTTTTGGAAAAGAGTTCCTGAAGCACCATGCACTTGATCTTAACTAATGTTAATCGCCTCTGTGGATGCTGCAGGTGGTCTTGATAGAGAATAATATTGATGCGGGGCCTTTCTCTGCACAAGTTTTGGCATGCTTACCACCATTGCCCTGGTCAGTTTCTGCAGAAGATTTGGCCAATCCTATTAGGAAGGACTTACGCCATTTACGCGTGTTTAGTGTTGATCCGCCAGGTGAGCAAGTTATTTACATTTCATTCTTTCTATTATGTGTGGCTTGAAATATTTCTCCTTTCTGCAAATCGATTTGGTTGGTTTCTTAAATTTTAGAATATATTACACTCTTATGGTAATTGCAGGATGCAAGGATATCGATGATGCACTGCACTGCACAAAGCTTCCAAGTGGAAATTTTGAAGTTGGAGTCCGTATCCTCAAACTTGCCTACTTCAGATAACATTTTCAATTGTAAATTTTTGAATCAGTTCTTTTTGTAGACAGTAAAATTGAGAGAAATCTAAACACCATTGCAGCTATATAAACTTTATCTATTGTGTATTTTTCTGTATAAAATTGTATAATTGTGGATGGAGGAATATGTGTACAAATACAACAGGCTGGTTGCATTGCTGTCCCTTTACTTTACTTTCTTTGTTTTTTTTTTTTTTTTTTTGTGTTTCCTTTAGATGGTTTTTCTGCAATAATTACATTTTGTGTAATATCTTGTTTAGATTCGTGTTCTTTTTATGGCTCATCCTGTTTTCTCAATGAGGTGCCATTGCCATTTATCATTACAAACGTGCAATTTTTTTCCTTTGAATGGTGTCCCTGTGCACAATGCTCCTGTGTTGTGGGGGTTGGGGAAGGGTTGGAACCTTACCCTTGATTTCACAAATATGCTGGTTCCGTGGGTTTAACTTGCAACCTTTAGGTCACAATGGAGTAACCTTACCGTTACACCAAGGTTCACTTTCTATGTGTAGTGTTTTTCTTTATTATTGATAAATTAGACATTGCTGATGTAACAAATTTCGTTCATCCTGGCACGCCACTTGATTATGAGGCTACACAAAGGGGAACATCTGTGTACCTTGTCGAGCGTCGGATAGACATGCTTCCAAAACCTCTAACAGAAGGTAGTTATTGAATTGCACATACAGTAATAATACAAATTTATCAGGATTAACCGTTTCACTTAGTAAGAAATTTTATTGTGCAGATATATGTTCTCTTCGAGCGGATGTGGAACGGCTAGCTTTTTCTATCAGTTGGGTATGTGGTTCAATTCTTAGCAATTGTAAAAGTTTCAAATTTCTGTTTCTCTACGAATTGCCCTTGACTCACCGCAAAGAGGAATTCTATTGAATTGTTCCTGCTTTTGTATGGGTATGCCCATGCCTATGTGTGAGTGCAAATACTCAATTCAATTGATGTGTAATTGGACATATATCTGCGGTTTTTACCTTGGTTAATTGATTGAAATTGCAGGAAATGAGCCCGGAAGCAGATATTATTTCAACAAGTTACACAAAAAGTGTAATTAGATCATGTGCAGCATTGTCCTACATTGAAGCTCAGGCTCGTCTGGATGATAGGTACAGTTATGACTAACAATTGTGATTGTGTGTTGTCCAGGCTCTACCGTTTCTTGTGAGATTTGCTTTATGTTTCCTCGTCCAGTCATAAATGAGATTTTTCTTTTCTAGGAACGGTCTAGAAATTCTCCCAATGACTTCCACAAAATCATTCTATTTTGTCGCATCGGTACAGAATTTACATGTCTGGTCCTTCTACTTCTATGATGGCAAGCACAATATAGGTCAGAAAAAGATACCATGGCATGGCCAGTATTTTTCTGTTCAAAGGTTGTCTTCTGAACATCCTTGACAAGCATCTAGACTCCGCACCATACCAATGGAAAAGTGGTTTTACAGATTTTACTGGAAATAAGTTTACTTTGTGGTGTGAATGTCCTCTTAAGAGACTGTGAACTGCCCTGTTAGATTTGCATATTTTTTGTGGAACTGACATCTGTGGAATTTTGAATCGGATCTGCTAATTTAACATGGACCTTACAAAAAATCGTTTCTCATGGCGAAAAAACAGCACTATTGAGCTAAGTCTTTGCATTGACATGAACCAGAGACTCAGGCAGTGGGCCTGGACACTGGAAATGTATGGAAATGATCTAGGTTCGGGACCAAAGAAATGTCCTGCCTACTTCTTTGTGCATAGTGGAATTAGCTGTTGAATTTTCTGGATTCTATCTTTTTGTTTTTTTTCAATGTTCTGGATTCTCCTTCAAGGTGTCTTATTCACTTGCATATGGGGTTCTTAACTGATTTGCAGCCGATTGTTGGATCCATTAACTGAAGACTTGAGAAATATGAATACTTTGGCAAAGGTACGCATGCTTGGTTTTGCTTCAGTGTTTTCCTTGGGACCCTTGAAAACAGAACCAATTTTCTTGTTAATTATTGTTATGTAGATAATGAGAGAGAGGCGAATCAAGAGAGGAGCACCAACTCTTGCTTCTGATGAAGTCAAATTTGAGATTGATGCTGAGACTCATGAACCTCTTGATATTCGTATGATTTTAAAAGCAAATTGATTTCCTTTGCCAATGAAATAAAGAGCTTTACTTTATAAATTAGAATCTTGATATTTCAGTTCACTTATGCCCAGCATGTTCACCTGTTCCATTTTTGCTTGCATAAAAAGTTATTAAAACAGTCCATATATTTTCAGATTTCCACTCTCCACCACAGCCACTTTTTAAGACTTGTCACTTTGTATATTTTGCTGCATCACTAGTGCACTCTGAACTTTACCAGCTGTCGTGATGACTGCCTGCATATGGTCAACTTTGTCCATGATTTTCCCAAAGCTCTAGGCGGTTGAACTGCCAATCTGTTTTATGGCGTTATCTGTTTTAGATTTTGTATTGGTATCTTTCCTTGTCCATTCCTCTTTCATCTTTAATATTTATTTATATATTTATTTTGCAACGCACTGGGCTGCTCCTGCAGGCATGTATCAAACTCGAGAAGCGAATCGGATGGTAGAGGAGTTTATGCTTGCTGCCAATGTTTCAGTAGCTGAACAAATCCTCAAGCATTTTCCTGGGTTTTCACTTTTAAGGTAAAGTGATGTTATTTGCTACATTTGTAACCGCTGTCTGGATTTTAAATTTTCGTGCCTCTTGTATCAGAAACGTCACTTGCCTGCGTCTCCTGCCTTTATGTTGACCTTTCAACAAATCCTGTCATTTCATAACCATTGTTATTTGCATTAGTTATACATCAATTCAGTTAGTGCTGTGATTACAGAGGGGCTTTTTGGTGATCTCTCCTTTGTTTGGGAAAAAAAAGAGGAGAAGAGGAATATGCGGGAGGAGTGAATGTTGGAAGGGAGGAAGGTATTTCATCCTTCTTGTGTTTGGGAGAGTGTAATGTGAGGAAAGAAAAGTAAAAAAATGTTTTTTTTTTGGAATGAGCAGAAAGTAAAAGGAAAAAAATATATGTATTATAATACTAATTTTATCCCTAAGAAGTAAAAATTGAAAATTAAACGTAAGGATAAAATTGTAACGTCTCACCAATTTCTTCTCATTTCGACTTCCCAAATGTGGGAGTGTTCTGTAATCCACTGGAATTCCTTCCTGGCTGAAGGAATTCCACGTTCCCAATCATAGGGCAATGTTCCGTCGTAACTTTTAGTTGTTGTGTTGAGATTCGTTTTCTCACAAACATTATTAAACCCACTTCTCATCTGTCGCACTCGTGGGTGTTAATAGAATCTTCATGTGTTACTTAACCTAAAATATGTATAAAAATCATGGCGGAGGAAAAGTGATCAACTATATTACTCTTTTTTCTTAATACTATTTGACCTAAATGACCGTCTTATTTATAATTTTTATTTCCTCATGTGTCAAACTTTTAATTGTTTTTTATTGCGTAATGTGTTTTGGATGGCTACTGTTTGCTGGATGGAACTTTTTTAAAATCCTAATTGCTTGAAAATTCTTATTCTATTAATGTTACTCGTTCAATGTGACAGTTTAGAATCCTTATCATAGTGATTTCTTTATTCAATGTGATTTCCTTATTAAAGTATATACTTAGAAATAAATTTCAAAATTTTGTTATTTGTCATTTTACTTGGAAACTAATTATTCGCTTTGGGTTACCTTTGTTTAAACACTGCTGCAATTGTGTGGTTGATCGGTATATCCTCTATGTGCAGGCGTCATCCTACGCCAACTAAAGACATGCTTGAACCTTTGGTGCGTACAGCTGCTGCTGTCGGTCTGGACTTCGATGTATCATCATCTAAAGCATTAGCTGATTCGCTGGACCATGCTGTGGTGAGGCTTTGTTTAAATGCACGTTGTTTTTTTTCTGTCTTGAGTCCATTTCTTTGCATTATATGTGTTCTTGGCATATTTAGTTGCAGATGGTTTGCCGGGCTTTTGAATTTGTTTCACAGCATAGCTTCTGATTTTGTCTTGTCTGTTCGTTGGTGTTCCCTGTTGAGTCCGGGGTGCCTGCATTTATGCATATGCTGTTTGTGCTTTGCTCTCAAATATACATAAAGAAATAATAGAGTCACACTCGTTGATCTGTGCAAGTATAATGTGTCAGGAATTGAGTTTTTCTTAGTGCAAAATCTTATCGTACCAATTGTAAACTTTTGCGTTATGTTCACGATTTTGCTTCATCGATCTTTCTTCATTTGCCTTCTCTGATATTTTGTAAAAATAATATTTTCCAGGGTGATGAACCATACTTTAACGAGCTTATCCGTATAATGGCGACCAGATGTATGCCACGGGTAATTTTGCTTGATAGTTGAGTCTCAAAGATGCTATCCATCGAGGATTGTTCTAATGTTTAGCCTGTTCTTGGTTTGTAACCAGGCGGTGTATTTTCGTAGTGGGGATTTGAGCCCCCCAGAATTTCATCACTATGGACTTGCCGCACCAAAATATACTCATTTCACATCACCTATCAGGAGATATGCTGGTTAGTGGGAATTTTGATGTTGTTGAGTTTATAGCTGGTAAAAAGGGTATCTGAAGTCAAGTTTTTTCTCTGCTTTCAGATGTCATTGTACACAGGTTGCTTGCTGGATCTTTAGGCATATACAAACTTCCAATGGTATCTGGAGACAGAGACCAGCTAACGAGCATTGCTGAAAGTCAGTAACACACCTCCTCTGTCAACTCTGTTGTTGTAAATAAATAAAATGCTCAAATATTGCGAGTTTGTAGACAGGGCACCTGAACAGAATATAACCAAAAATAGTCAAGAAATATTGGCTGGAGACACTCAGGAACTTGGTTTATTGATGACTAGACTCCAAGTATTGGTCTTGACACAATGCTAAACCTCTATATGGAACCTACGACACCCAGTCTCATGCTAAAATAACACTACACGACCTTAAATTGATTGGTTATTTCTGTCTTGTAGCCAACTCTCTCCAACATTCCGTCTAAACCACAGTAGCATCCCCAATAATACATGCAAGAATTCTTTTATAATGGATACTTACACTCTATCAAATGTGCTTCGTGGATTTCCGACTATCTATTCCTCATTGTTTTGCTTGACCAAACCTTTCTGGGTTTCATGAAGCCACTACTGAATGCTTTTAATGGATCTCTGGCAGATTTAAATTACCGTCATAGGAATGCTCGGATGGCAAGCTGGCACTCAAGAGAGCTCCATACTCTCATATACTTCAGAAAACGGTCCGTGTTGTTATCTTGCAAACCTCCACCCGCCCTCCAAAACAACAGTGGAAAAAAAATGAAAAAGAATAGAAAAAGCGACCCACAAAAGAATATTTGCCAATTTAATTCCTTTTCTTTTCTCCTTCATTGCAGGCCCACAGACACAGAGGCCAGAATTGTGAAGATTAGATCCAACGGTTTTATTGTTTTTGTGCCCGAGTATGTTGTCTTCTGCTTTTCTTGTTTACCTCCTCTTATGCATAGCTCTTGTTCTTCTTTTACGCACTGGCTTCCTTATCTTTCTTTTCTTCTACTGTAGAAACAACCATAATGTTGATTTTGGGTAGTCTAAAGCATGTCTTCTCTCTTGCGTCTAAAATGGGAAAGAGAATCTGGACAATTTCTTATGGTTATAGTCACAGGTTGCCTTTAGTTGAATATATTTCCTCTTCTGTAAAAAACCCAAAGTTGCTTCGCAGACCACAAAATTGAATGAGAGAGAATGGTAATTTATAAAGCCCAGGCAATCACTCTCACTTGAAACACCTGTTCATGATTTCCAGGGCACATATTTTTACGCTGAGATACAAAGAAGAGAAGCAAAAAACGATAGAATTGATTTGCTGCTGCTGCTGCTTATTTTAATTACAGAATCACACTCAAACCTGACAATAAAATTAATCAAAAATCTTAAAATGTGCTAGCAACATTTGGAGGGCTTGTCATGGAGTTTATGTATGATATTCCGCAACATTCTATTTTGTCCTAAATAGGCCCCCCAATACTATTAGTAGTTGTAGAGCAGAGTAGGTCTGTCTTGAATTGATTCTTTGCGGTCCGCGCCGGTTGTTATATGTGTCTGTACGTGCAAGTGACAATGATATTTGCTTCAGGTATGGTATCGAGGGGCCAGTCTACTTGACACCAAGGGGTGAGAAAGGAAGTGGGGAATGGTTTGTAGATAGGCAGCAGCAGAAGATCAAGAAGATGGATGGTTCTGTTTCTTACGGTATCCTGCAGAGAGTGAATCTTCACTTGGAGGTTGTGGAGCCCCAACCCAACAGGCCAAAACTTCAACTTACTCTTATCTAATTGTGGGTGGCATTGTGTTCAGATTTCTCTATTGGAAATTATTGAAGCTATAGCCACGCATTGAGTTATATTTGTTTAGGTTGACTCATGCTGATGGTGGAAGAGACGAGCTTTTGTTTTGTTTGTTTGTTTTTTTTTATTTTTTTTTCGTGGTTTTTTATTTTCAGATGGGTTTTTGTAACGTGGTTTTCTTTTAACTCAAATACAACTCGTCTTGGACCGCGTGTATATTCAAATATGGGCGTAATGGTGTGTTTGGATTGTGAGAGTTTAATGAAAAAAAAATTGTGAGAAATAAAATTATGATAAAAAAATTATAAAAAAATAATAAAAAATAAAATTTTAAATTTAGATTAAATGAGAAAATAATGAAAAAAAAAAGTATTATTAAAATTGCAAATAATGTTCTTACAAAATATAAGCGATTGAAATATAATTGAACTATTTTAGTAATTTTAGTGTTTTTTTTCGGTTTTGTTTTGTTTTTATTTGTTTGACTTTTAAAATAAATTTCTCTGACACCGCACGGATACTCCCTTGATTTGCATTTCTCATGAAGTACAAATGCCGAAATTTGCCTAGATAAGCGTGATTTCTTTCTCTTTTATTTCTTGTATGCAAAACAAACAGACTGTAAATCTGTGATCGTAATGATTTATGATGGTTAGGCATTTGGGTTTCTTATAAAGTCTTTGGAGGGGGCATTTCATACCCATCTGGAGTCTCTTATTTTTATTTTTATTTTTTTCTTTCAGTCTCGGGCGTAAATATACGCATCAATATTTATGTCTTTTCTCTCATTACATTCGTTTGATCACAACAGTTGTATCCCTACTTATCAAAAAATTGTAGCTCTAACCTAAGAAGAAAACGAAATGGCACAAGAAATTTCCTTTATTATTTTTAAAAAATTTCCTTTACTATTTTTCTTTTTTATTTTTGTCAATTGGTACATCGAAAAATTACAAAAAAATTTCTTTTGCTCCTAATCTTGTATTTCCGATTTTTTTTTTTTTTTTAAAAAGCAAAGAAAAAAAAAAGAAGGCAAAAAAAGTGGGGCAGTGAAGGGTAGTTTGTATGTTGAATTTGAGTTTATACTTCAACCCCATGAGGAGGGTAGGGTAGCGGTGAGAGAGGAGAGGAGGATGGAAGGAAAGGGGGGATGTTTCAGGAGAGGAGGATGGACATGTAGATGTGTGGACCAAAAGGGTGAGAGCCAGGGCAGCAACCAAACCAAGTGTATGCCCATAAGAAGAAGAAGAAGAAGAAGAAGAAGAGTACTGAACACTCTTCTTCACCCCCGCATCAAACAGCTGTGTCATTGTACCTGCCAGCCAGCATTTCCATCCATCCATCCATCCATCCATCCATCAATCCATCAAGTGTGTGTTGTTACCAATATTCATGGCAGGCGGCAGGGTGTACTGAGTCATTGGTCTCAGCAAAAATTTCTGCTTAGCAAAAAAACTAAGATAGAGAAAAAAAATAAAAAATTGAAAGATCAAATCTTTTTACTGGGATTGGAGTGCAACAACGGGGGAATCTGAAAATGGGGTAAGTAAAAACAACAAAGAAAGATATCCCAAGAAAAAATACTAACCTTCTTGAGTCGGAGGGCGAACGGCGAGGCTGGTGGTGGAAGAGGAGGAGGAGGAGGAGGAGGAGGAGGAGCAGCGGAGGAGAAGAGGGGAAGAGGGGGGTTTAGTGGGGGTGGAGGAGGAAGAGGCGGCCAAGTGAAGAAGAAGATGCCTTAATTAATGGCTTTGAAGACAGACCCCTCGCTTTCAATGCCTCCATTCCCTCTTCTCTCCTTTCTCCTCTCTCTGCTCTCTTCTCTGTGTCTGCTTCTGCTTCTGCTTCTGCTTCTGCTTCTGGCCTTCTGGGCTTTATTGTTTGGGTGCTATTCCATCTCCAAAATCGGACATCTGTCCGAATTTTTTTTTGTGCAACAAGACAGTGATTTTATACAATAAAATTGCTATTTTGTATAATAAAAAAATACAAAAAAATATAAATTTTTTTTTATATATAAAATATCATTCTACTTACTCAAAATCACTGTCTTGTTACATAAAAAAAAATATTCAAACAAATACCCAACACCCTAATTTTTTTCTTATTATTTATCCAATTGCGAGGCTGGTGACTTATTTAAACCTTTTTTTTAACCTTTATTTTTTTTTAAAACAAAAAAAAAGGAGTAAATTTTCAAGCGGATTTTGCCCAAACGACGGCCCATAACCATAACGTTAGGGTTGTGAGGGAAGAGCGACTCAAAGTCCAATGCCCAACATTCAAACAAACAAGTACACTACACTACACACTTGTTTTTGTGTTCAAAGGTAGAAAAACGAAACTTATGATCCAAAAAGAAAAACGAAACTAATTAAATAGAAAAAAAGATAGTTGTAATAAAGGAGGGCATGTTGGACAATGGACATGCATCCACACATAATAATGATGCATATATACATTACATACCATTAGATACTGGGCACTTTCGTTCTATTTCTACGGTTTCATTTTTGGGCTTCTGCTTGGACTCATCTTCCACGAGACTTATGTGCCAAAATGAAATCTTCCGCGCACTTATAAGCCCCTTTAGGGGTCGCTCGAGCTGCCCTTGAACGTTGATTGGGGCCCAAACTGACCCAAATTGCTATTAAGATTTTATTTTCTTTTAGACTTTTTTTTTTCTCTTTTTACATTGAGTTCACATTAATTCTGTTGGGGATCTGTGGGGGCATCTCCTGCGGTTTCGTCCTGATGATTAATAGATATATAGCAGAACTTAAAGAGAGATTATTTACAAACTAAATGAGTAATGAGTAAACACAGTAAATGTGGTGAGACAGAATTCCTCACTCTACGCCTTGTAGAACTCAGAGACTGGAAAATTAAACTGCTTTTGAACACTGTTATGGTTCAACAGGAACATGCAAGCCCCTTCCCTTCTCTGGTGTGCACACATAAAATAAGGATATAGTCTGTAGAATGAGATGTACCTGAGAGAGATCTATATCACTTTACAAACCCAGGGCAAATTATTTTGGAAGTGCCAGTGGTTCATGGGAATCGGTCAGTATCCACTTATACATGCTTTTTTTCCAGATTTTGATGTTCCCAATTGTGCTTTTGGGCTCTGTTGAAAAACTTGTACGCCATGTTGGATTACGTACTTAGGTGTTGCTTGGGAGTGTGTGTCCTTAACACGGAATTTCCCAGACAAACACAACTCAAGCAGAAGAATTTTTCATAATTTGCTTGTATTTTGTTGTTAGGCGTAAGCAAGTAGACATGGACAGACCAACGATACAAATATTAACGCCCCAAGCTTTAAAACCCCGATCGAAGAGCCTATTTTTGTTCCATCATCTCTTTGGGCCAAGGAACCCCCTTCTCTCCATTTTACATCTTCTGTAGTTTGAGCAGGTCAAATAACCAAATCATTGCCCGATTGGCCTACGTATCTTATTTTCTTGCCGAAATCGCGAAATTTCCAATTTCCGACGGAATGAACAAAGGGAAAAAGTCAATTTTTGACTTTAGAGGGATGGACGTGTGGGTCCACATTTGATTTCGCGGACTGTGGACCAATGGCTTTCATAGTTAAGCTGCCACATCCGAAATTAATGGGCATACACCTTACCACTCTTAGTTAAGCTTCGAACACATCCCTTAGCTGCATACACCTTTCCAGTACAAAACCACACAAATTCATGCAACAGTCAGTAATGCACAAAAGCCAGAATCCTCTTTGAGAAAAATGCTATGCTACTACTTTCTACTGTGTACAGGATCAGACACATAAGTTTGCAATCACGAACGCCCAGCCCGTCGTAGATGATCACACACACGCACACAATTATTTCTTATATCACTTTATTACGGCCACGAAATTCCCTGAAATCTGAAGCTACTTTACTTTATGCGTAATAGATATAGTCCGCCGAACGGTACTTGCATGGATAATGGTTGGTCAATGTTCATCGTATACTGCAAGTAAATATGTATTTATTTGTATAAAAATATTTTATAAGATTTTTTTTTTATTTTTTGACGTTTGTTTCATATAAAATATTTTACAACAGAAAATTTAGGGAAAATTTGAAAAACATTTTGAAATTTTCAGAAAAAATAACTTCTCATTTTCCTGAACTGATGTTATTTTTCAGGAAAAATATAAATTATATTTTAAATAAATAAATAATTAATTATTATTTTCATTACAAATATTTTTTACTATAAATATTTTTCTCTATAAACATTTTACAAAAATAAGTTATTTCATAATAAACAAACGAACCCTAATTATGCAAATCTTTGTCAGCCATTCTATATTCCACGAAATGTAGATAGTCAAGCGTATATTCGCATGCATAATTATAACTAACATAATTCATTATTCAAATATTTAACGATGAGTACCGAAAAAATCGATAGGGAATAGTAGAATAATTAAGAGCATTCAATCATTCTTTCATTCATTCGTTATAAAGGAAGACCGATGTAAGTAAACAAGATGAAGTGCCCACTGCCAGCCAAACCCGAACACACCAATCACGGCATGTGCGTCGCATGCTTCTGTGGGGCCTAGCAATATTTGTTATGGATTTTATTTTTTTTTTTGAGATATATGTGTGGGCTTCACCTAGCTAGCAGTAATAAGAGCTACCATTTTTTTTTTCTCCAAGATACAGCTAATTAAACACTATCATGGAGAAGAAAAGAAGATAAAAAGGCAGAAAAAGGCTCTTCCTTTTCTTTTAGAGCAACAGAAAAGGGCTCTTCTTCATTATATATCTTCGCATTAAACAAAGCCCTTATGGAAAGAGCAATTAGATTCCCACTTTGCATTGCCTTGCCTTTATGGTTTATTGTTATACAGACACGAATGGGACTGCTGCCTGGCTTTTCTTCACTACAACTTTCCAACTAATAAAATTAATTTCACTTGGGTTGGGGTCGGATCGGGTGCCAATGTTTTTTGTTGACTTTCTCTGGTGCGTATGTGTTGCCTAAACAACAACGTTCGAAGCTCCAAAGCATGATGATGTCCCTTCTTTGTCAGGTTCAACCGACGAGAATAACCTCAAATTTTTTTTTACTATTCGGGCTGTCATTGTTAGGTTCCCCAATAACAAAAAGATGGGCAATTGCAGAGGAAAAAAAAAGGAAAAAAGAGAAAGAGAAAAAGGAAATTTAAGAAGAAAGACACTAAGAAAGAAGACGCGTAATTGCAACCCGAACACGTTACATATGATAAGTACCCGCAATTGACACTATATATATCATCATAAAAGATCTTAAATACGTATAATTATGTAAGCCTGCGCAAGTGGCTGTGAAAATTCTGACGACTTCAAGGTACATTTTTGGGGAGGTCATGTGGGTTGGCATATGTTGTAATGTGCACTGACGATAGCCACACAAGACGATGGTACTGCCATATGGTGCTCAAAGGTCATCGGGTAAAAAAGAAAAAAAAAAAAAAGAAAAGAAAAAAACTGCAAAAACTACAAACAGTTAAACCTATAATGTGTTGGTGTGAAAGGAAAGGAGGAAAAAAATAATCAACGATATAGGGGTCCCGCAAGACCAAAGCTACAGTGAACTTAAGCCAGCTGTGTTCCAATTATTGCATGCAAACACTGTCCCCCTATGCCTCCAGTACGCACGCACAGACACAGTGCAAGAAATATTTTATTATTTGAGGGAATTAAATACCAATAATAATTAAACAAGAGGGTCCATAAACTTATCGTGCTTTCTTATCCGAAAGTGTCCTACACCAATCTCCACAATGCGTTCCAAGTCAATTATTGGCGATAGAATTGTTTTCGTGTCGGCCTAATCATAATCAACGTATTGATTCGAGCTACATACACATGCAAATGCAATGGCTGGCTCACCGACAATGATCTTTTTTTTCTTTTACATTAAAAAAAATATATTATTAATATATAAATTATCATATATATACAAATCAAAATTAATAATTAATAATTATATTTTTATTTAATCTATTCTATATAAAGATTCACAACTCAAATACTGATTAAATTAAATAAATTTTTATCAAGTTCAATCTTAATATTAATACGTGTTGAATTAAATATTATATTATTTTATTTTATTTAAATAATAATAATAAAAATTAAATTTAAAAGAACATCAGATTGATTTATTATTAAATTATCAGACTGATTTATTATTAAATTATTATATTAAATGATGGTTGCTTACGGACAATGATTGCACCGACCAGTTTCGCAACTGACAATTGTGCAAATTCAGATACTGCTGTAATTAATTAAGTTCTGCTACGGACTGCGAACCATGTGTCCAAACTAACTAGTAACAGAGTTATTGGTAAATAAATAGTCGTGTGCACTCCTTAGAGTATTATGTTAGATTTATTAAACAAGAACATAATTAAACATTAATTTTAAATCTTGAAAAATAACATACTTAAATTTGTAGTAGTCAAAGTCATTAATGTGTCTCAGTGATTCATTATGTGGAAACAGTTTTCATATGTATTAGGTAGAAAGATGTCTAGTTATATATATATACGATTTTCAGCCTAATTTAATATATTTATCAAAGATTAAAATCAATGAGATTAATTGTCTTAATTTTATCTAATAATATATAAATTATTTTCTTATTAATTGGGCCGTTTCATCATGACTAATTTAATTTAGTTTTAATTGGATATATTCCTTAAAAATTATCTAACTTATATTATTTCAAACTATTGGAACACGTACATACTAGCTATAAGGATAACGGCATATACAAATGAGAGGTCGAGAGTACGTAGGGCCTAAGAAATTGAAAAAGTTCCCCGTGATACAAAACTTTTTCATGTTTTTTTTTTTCTTTCCGGGAACAGACAATAAACTTTTTCTTTTTTTTTCTTGAACAACAAACTTTTTCATGTTTGGTAGAGATGGATTCTGAATTCTGATGATGAATGGAAAAGACGTTATCAATGGGATATGATTAGCCATTCTTTTTGTGGAAATGATCTTTTTTGAGTCAAATAAATGAACAAGAGAAAAAGTTACATGGAATGACAGTTGATCGTGATATGCAATGAATACTTTTTTTTTTTTGGACCGAATATGCAGTGAATACTAGTTAGTCAAAATTTATAATCTTTATATCATATGGTCTTAGAGTACTAATTAATGATCAAAACATGTGAGATTATGCAGAGGCAAGAGTAATTTTCCTTGGTAAAGACTGAAAAAGAGTAATTTTCCTTGGCAGGGCGTGGACGTCAAAATGCACGGCGGGAGGATTTTTATGTATTTAAGACAAATTATGAGTCACCAAAATGAGAGTTATAATCAAGCAAATCACACACCTCTCTATGAGCTTTTTTTTTTTTGGGTAACTTATAATATAAATATGCCACGATTGAGTAGGAAAACAAACGAAGAATAATATAATTTTTAAGAACTAAATAAAATATCATGAAGTTTATTTTTTATAAAAGAAAAAAAAACCCCATTATGCCCAAACTAGGAAAATGGGTTATTATCACCTACCACAAACAGAGCTCATCATTCATAATCGAAACTCGAAAGTAATCAATATTACAAAGCGCGCTCAACTCTGTAACAACTTAGAGTTAAGAATTAAGAGTCCCGCAGTTTTGTCCCTAACAACATGTTTTTAGAGGTAACTCGATGAATTAGGACTATTTTTAATTTGGGACGACTACATAAATATATAATTTGTACCATGTAAAAGAAACATAATTAATTTAATTATTTATCTTTTTTTAATTTAATATGTTTTTTATAATCTGCAGTTTAAATATCATATATCCATTTTATATCTACCATAGTTATTAAACCCGGCCCAACCCGGCCGGTCAGACCAGTGACCCGGGCACTGAGTCGGGCCGATTCACGTGAACAGTAGTCGGGTCATTTGAATAATAATTTTTTTACTTTTTACTGTACAAACAGTAAAAATAATATTTTTCAATGATGAACAGTGGTCAAACAGTAAAAATTATAATTTTACACTTTTTACTGTGTAAACAGTGAAAATAATATTTTTTAATGATAAACAGTGGTCAAACAGTAAAAATTATAATTTTTTCACTTTTTACTGTATAAACAGTAAAAATAATGTTTTTTAATGATAAACAGTGTTCAAACAGTAAAAATTATAAATTTTTTTATTTTTTATTACTTGAACAATAATATTTGTATAATATTTACACACTAAAATTTATTTTTTTTAACTTTTTACTATGTGAATGATAAAAATAATATTTTCATAATATTAAACAGTATTACCCAATATTTTTTTATACAATTTAATAATTTTTTACCTTTTATAATTTATTTTTCTGTGTGCAATAATTTAACATTGTTCATATATCAAATAATATATTACAATTGACCTTAAAAAATAGTTTTTTAAGAATTTTTATCAAAATTTTGATTAGTATAAACTACTTTTTAATTTGTGAAAATGTAATTATTGTACTAAATTGTACAAAAAAAATTTATATATTATTTGATATATTTATTTTCTTAAAAATTAATAACTCATTAGTTGAACCAATAACTCACTGATTAAACCAATAATCCACTGACTCAATCGTCTGACCGGGTCAGTATCCGAATCAATTTTAATAACTATGATATCTACTATCGCTTACCTACGTAACTTTAGCCTTTTAATTTCCTTTTAAGGTGTGCATTTGATTTGTTTTTTTAGAAGAAAGAGCGAATGAATGACCGTAGTCTGCTCACTTACCCTCATATCATGAGCACTTGCTTATGATTCTCCTTTTTGTTTTTCGTTTGTATTATTGTACGTTTATAGGGTTAATTTATAAAAAAAAAATTATTACCTTTACGTTTTTTAATAAATTTAACACAAATTTTAAAAATTTATAAATTTAATACAGTTCAATAATTTTCTAACAAATTTAACATAATTTTTAAAAATTTATAAATTTAGTACAGTTCAATTATTTTCTAAAAAATCTAACACTCTGTCAATTAAAAATAACTAGTTAAAAGTAACTGAATCTCTTAGTATACACATATAATACGTTAATGTCTAACTCTAGTATAGTTTAAAACCCTCAAATATTATATGTATATATTGAGAGATTCAATTATTTTTAACTGACAGTGTACTAAATTTATTTGAAAATAATTAAACTGTACTAGATTTGTTAATTTTTAAAAATTATGCTAAATTTGTTAGAAAATAATTGAACTGTACTAAATTTATAAATTTTTTAAAATTATACTAAATTTATAAAAAAATATAAAGATAGTAATATTTTTTAATATTAACCCACGTTTATATACTCGTGGTTTATATATATATAAGTCACAAACACAGTTTTGGTTTGTTGTGTAATTTTCTACGGAAATTAGATTTTTTTGTTTAACTTAAGACCTATAATTATAAACCTCCTGTAGCAAGATTTGCTATTACAAGCACTTTTGCTAACGTGTGCGCTGAAAACTTTTTTTTGTTGCCTTTGTCCCTTGGCCGGTTGTTTGGTGGGTCTAAGGATTTAGTACTCTTTTTGTAAGCTTTGTTCTCTTTTGTGGGTTTGGTGGGTGGTGCCCTTTCAATCGTTGGTTTGATTTTGTGTGGTTTTGCCGGTGGCATCAGGTCAGGTTTGTTGGTTGCTGTTTCTCCAGTGCATGAGTGCTTGAGTGGTCACTTTGCTTTTTCGGCTCTCTTCTCGGCCTTCGTTGGCGGGGGAGGGGTGACTTTTTTACTATAAGGGCTCCCTTGTACAGTATTCGGTTGTACTCCCTTTATGCATGCTTGGTCTCTCTCAGTTCGGCTTCTCTGGCTTCGACAGTTTTGTTTTGTTTGTAGCATTTTGTGTGTGCAATTTAGCGCGGTTGGCATGCACCTGGCTCAGGCTCTGTTGTCGATGGCTCATGGGGCTTGCCATCCTCCCTGTTCGGGGACGTCCCCGTCAAGTGGCAGTGGTGGGGCTGGGCTCTTTCGTTCTCTGTTCCCTGCTTTCTGACCAAGCAATTTTGGATATCAAAGCCCCGGTTAGGGCATTATATCGGTCGCTTGGGTGCCGTTGAGGTTCGGGGTTTGCCTTGTATTGGGTGTGAGCTGTATCTTGTTAAATAAAGTAACTAAGTTGTTTTCTTTTGTTTTGTGAGGTGAGCTGCTCCATGGACTAACCATTTATATATTTGATTCTGCCTTATCTTAATGAAATATCTTTTTTTTTTTGGTAAAAAAAATAATTATAAATCTCGTAATTAATACAATGGTTAATATATAAAAATATCACTAAATTTAACGAAAGTAACAAATTTAGTATCGACTTAAAAGAGTAACAGTTTAACTCTCTTTAAATTTGTTTGTAACAAATATAACACGCGTAAAATTTTTTAAATAGAATTTATTTATTTCGATAATATGACAATTAAATAAATTATCAGATACTAACGGATCAGATATATTCCTATAAATCTGTCATCGAAATTGATAGATTCTATTCATATAAAATTATTACGTATTAAATTTATTACAAATAAATTTAAAAAGAGTAAAATGTTACTTTTTAAAATGAATACTAAATTTATTACTTTATACAAAATTGATAATATTTTTATGTATCGACCATTAATACATATATATATATATATATGATTTGCATGAACGAATATTATGCATATAAATAAATAATAGTTCAACCGTTCAACTTCAACAGTGGAAGTCGAGTCGGGTCGGGTCGAATACCCTCATCCGGCTCCACCCAATCAAACATCACACGTGGTACAGTGATCGACAGAGCCCACCCTGAAACTTTCGGTTATGCTTGTAGTAAGTAAATTTGTGCAAGTATACAATTTTCCCTCAATTTTTTGCATGCCCTCCTCGGCCCAAGTTTGACTCCACGATTCTATACTTTCTTGCCTTTTTCCTGTTCTTATATTTTCGCTTCTTGGCCTTTCTTTCTTTTTTTGTTTTTTTTTTTTTTAATTTGCGTCATCTGTTTTCTTTCCTTTTCCACCTCTTTTTTTATTCTTTGTCTGGTTTTTTTTTCTCCTTTCTTTTTTATTTTTATTTCCTTAATAATCCATTTACAACATCCTTATTAAAATTATTTTCACTTATTTTTTAAATTATTTTAATAAAATTTAAACTATTAAAATTTACATATAATGTAATTATAATATTTATTACCTAAAATAATAAAATTAAATTTTTACTTTTATTATATATATTAATTTTTATTCTTTTATTTATACGTATAAAATTTGTTTTAATAAACTTTTTTTAAATCTGCCACTGTTACAGCGTATTGTATGAAGTGGGCAAGATATACGCCTATCTCAACGTGCTTGCTAATTGCTAATGCTAGTTATGGACGAAGCGTGTCACATCATATGACATTACAATTTTACAATAAAACAAATTAAGGTAGAGAGAACGAGAAATGCTTGAAAAAAGGTGCCCAACTCACTGAGGCACTGACAAAAGTTGCCCAACTCAGCTGCGCGTCACAACCGCCCACGTGCTTGTGACGCAAACAGACAAATTAAATCCACGCAATTAATTAATTATTTAATATTTAATGAATATTACATGTTTTTTTTTTTCTTGAAAAAAACAGAGCTTCGCAATATGCGGATCATTACGTCTCTAAACTGCCGTCGGAATAATCATATTAAGATATTTTATTTGACTACCTTCATAAGACAAATTTATTATACGAATATTGATAAGTTTGAATAATTTTTTTTTACTTAATTATGATATTAATAAATATAAAACTTATTATTGTTTTCTAATTGACCTAACACTTATTATTGTGGAATCAGCATAAATTCAATTTAATTGAACCGTTCGAATGCCATATATTACATATATGATAATTAACTTCCGAATACAAAGATTGTAAGTATGAAAATGAAATGAACAAATATATTAACTTTATAAGAAAAAAATTCCAAGCTTCTCCTAGTTATATATATATATATATATAACTTCCAAGCTTCTCCTTCTCTACTATTCGTTTAATTTCTCTAGTTATTTAACGGCTAAAAAATTTCCAAGAATAAAACATATTTTTACCCTTCATCTCATTTTTAAGGAGTAGAAAAAAGGGAGAGAGGAGATGAAAATAGAAAAAAAAAATTATTAATACTTTTATTTGTTAAATGTCTTAAAAGTGGTGAAGAGAAAAAATTTTATTTCTCTTTTCCTTTCTAGCCCACTAAATTTACTTCTCAAAATTAAAAAAAATTATTGATTTGTCTAGTAAGTTAAATGACTTCTTTAAATAATAAGATTGATATTCTGTTATATATTATTTTTATATTACTAATTTATCACCTTTCATCGAACAATAAATTTTTGATTTTTTTCTTCCCATTACATTTTCTTAAATTTTAAGAAAGAATTAATAAATTTGGCTCAACTCTGATTTTTTTTTTCGGTCTCTTATTTTTCGTTCATCTAATTTCCTCTCTCCCACACAGTATAAAACTTGGCGTGACCTGCGGGGTGAGGGCAGTTACGGCATTCGACAATCATCCCTGTAAGTTTGACGATTACCTGTCCCCCTCCATTTTACCTTTTTAATATTATTGCCTTTTATGGTTGTTTGCAGATTCGAGTTAAGCTAATTCTTCCACGATAGGTTAGATAATTTTTTATCTGTATTTAATTTATCGTATAATTTAATTTTTTTAATTTAATTAGTTATTAGTGGATTGAATTGAATCAATTTTAACGAATTGTATGTAATAAAAAAATTTACTATTTTTTTAATTTACAGTCATTATCAATCACTAAATTTATAAATATTTTAATAAAATAATATACTCTAGTCAATAATTACAATAATCTGAATAATAAGTCGTTAGATACAATAACAATTTTAAACGTTTATATATATATATATATATAAACATAAATTTGCTATCACCTATACATAAAAACACACAGACACGGAGATAGAAATTACACATACCCACATATATGTATAAACAGATCAAGTTGGATTGAATAGATCGAACGCTCAATTCACATTTAATCTGCTTTTAGTGGATCTTAAAATTTTAAAATTATAATCAATTTATATATATATGATTTTAACAGGTGTAAAATTTATATAAATTAGATTGATTATATTGAATCGGGTTTTTAAATACTTTAACTTAACGGCGTTCGATAAACATCCCTGTAAGTTTGACGGTTGCCCGTCCCTTTCTATTTTAACACTTCAGTACTATTAGCTTTAGCTTTAAATAAAAAGTTTGCAACTATTACGAGGACTCAGAGGTGGGCGCGCGCCTTTCACCGAGAATAAGAATTTGTGTTTATTTTCTTTCTCCGCACAATCATCATTGCAAGGACGAAAATACCCCTCGCTTTAAATTATTTTCCTAATATTATATTCCTCCCAGTAAATAAATATAAATATATTTGAATATTGTTACCGTTGTCTTTGAGCGTTAGGGCACATTTCATCTAGCTTTCTTTTTGTTTTTTTTTTTCTTTTCCTGTTTAATTTTGTAGGGGGGTTTTGCCCAATTCATTCATTCATAACGTGATTAATTACATTAGAATTGCATACGCCTTGGCTTGCAATTGCGTCACGATGAACTAGCGGTGGTTGGTTCGTTAGGCAGTAGACGTGTTAAAGGCAATGTTATGAAATATATCAAATATCTGTATAAATTTAATAATTTTTTTAGATGATTGGTGATGCTATTATTACAAGAAAACAAAAAATTGAATTAATTTTTTGATAATTTTTTAATATCAAGTACAAACAAAAAGGATTTCTCTTGAGGTATAACAGGCCATTAACTCCAATGAATCAAATAAAAAATAATAATAATATAGCCCATGCCCGTTACCATATAATACTTGTTAATTATCACCCAATAGAAAATTAATAGCATATGATCGTGGCAGAAGAATCTTTGCGTAGAGTAACATTAGAAAATTGATGTGGATGAGACGTCGAGTTGTAAGCCACTCGTATGTTTCGTTGTGTACAGTGTATTCATAACAAAATTTCGATGGATTCCATACAGCAACTTCCGACCCACTCAGAAATAGCGGGGAGCTGGGAAAATGTAATCGCTGATTCAATCATGAAAACTTCATAAAAAAACATTCACGAATCTACTCGTTAGATTAAATTGCAATAATTAATCACTCCGCTTTAATACCATAAATAAATATAAAATTTTGACAAGCATTTTTCTTTTTTTTTATAATTTATAGAAGAGTTTACGCTACATATTTAATAGATTTTAACCTTTTGTTTGAAAAAAAAAAAGAGAAATATAAAAAGAATGAAAGTGTGAAGAGTAAATATTAAAATATGAGAAAATTTGTCACCTTCCACTACTTGGAAGAGTGTAATGCAATGTAAAAGAAAAATATTTTATTTGAAAATAAGAAAAAAATAATATATATGTATATATATATATATATATATATATAATATAAATTTTATTATTAAAAAGTAAATTTTAAAATATAAAAATAAGAGTAAAAATATAAATTGAACAAAAAAAACAAAAAAAAAAAAAGAAGTCAGCCGCATTTTCGCTCCAATCTCTCAAAAATTCGGGATGGAATCATGCTAGACTTAGAAAAAAATCCTAGGTCCCACCTTTTTTATTTTTTTCATTCCACTTTTCTTTTCAATGGCGCTCACCCTTCCTCATTCACTCAAATTCTTTCTTTTCTCCATCAATTTTACTCTCTCAAACACATTCTAGGGAGCTCAACTTTAATAAATAAGCAAATGTTTGATTTTTTTTAATAATTAAAAAATATATATCACAAATATATTAATTATTATATTTATTAGTTAAGGTAATAGTCACTCATTAACATATTAATTTAACTTCACATATAAATAAGAATTATTATTTAAACATTATTAAGTTAGATGAACCTCTCACTTTTAGAACTTAACATTTATTTTTCACATAAGTCCTCATTTATTGGATTGAGCGATAGTAAATAGACTTGAACTCAAATAAAAAAAAAAAAATACACTACATCACCAATCAAACTCTATGTGATGTTCGACAAACTTTGAGCTATTTAACGTAACACAATTTCAATCGTGTTCGTGTGCTAGATATATAATAGCACTTGCATTTATGGACGAGAAAGCGTAATGAAGTTATGTACTTTTTTAGTTTTTGGAAACAATGTAATAAAGTATCCAAACTCAGAAGGGGGAAAAAAGAAGCACAGAACAGAACAGAACAGAACAAGTTAACTTGTAAAGAGACGTCAAGGAGTTAGAAAGGGTTAATGTTGCATGTGCAGCTGCAATGGAGTTTTCTTTTGTTTTTTTTCCTAACTCGGACTTTGTGATGTTGAGACATAGACCGGACCATAAGAAAGTGGATTAGTGGGCGTTGGTGTGAGTAGTAGGAGTTCATTATCGTTTAATTAGAGATTTTGAATTTGAATTTTTAAGAATACAGTGACGTTAAATATTTATTGAGAAACTTTTGTCGCGCTTCGAAATTCTGTCCGAATCGATTCAGATTAATCAGTTCATTCGACTGGATATTGAGCAGTTTTAAAAAAAAAAAAATGGCGTGGGGGAGGAATTGGTCGGTAAAATTGCATTGGAAGCAAATTTGCATCAATTGAAAGAAAGGGGCGAAAGTGGGAGAACTCAAGTCAAAAGAGATGGCCACAGACGGCTCCGGCGAAATTTTTGAACAAAGTCTCTGCGTCTGACTGAGTCTATCAATTTATTATTATTATTTTAATATAATTAAAAAGTAGTTATTGATCCCACAATCCTGTTGCTGTTAAAAAAAATTACATTAATTATATTACATTAATTTGTTATACTAAATTTATAAAAAAACATAAAAACTCACACATCCCTCTTAAAATTGTACAATGTTAGACGGACGAGTTAATCCACTTCATGTCGCTAGACCACACGTAAGGTGGTATTTATTAAAATTTTCGCGAAAAATGTAGACGGGGGATGAGAGCTCACGCATCGTTACGCCAATTGATTATATTTATTTGAGGACCATTTTTATCTCGTGCAAAAATTGACGAAAAAAAGTTTTGAAATGAAACTAAAAAAATAACAATAATAATTGAAACAAATAATAAATTATCTGACCTTTTTACTCGCAGCATTGAAAAAGAGTTGTAAGAGGGCCCTGTTTTATTATTTGACGGTAGGTGCGCGAAGAAGCGAAAGGCCGAGTTGGGAAATGGGAAAGATTGAAGTAGTTGATTAGAACAATTAATTCACCGACTAATTGGATTGGGAGTTCAAATCCATTTCTTTCAAATCTTTCTTCTTTGATTGTGATATGATATGCAAAGGCAAACAAATTGAGGAGCTAAAGAGAGAGCTCTACGTTTACTGCGGTTATTCTTGTTTTGTTATTTATTTATTATGTTAATGGGGGAAGGGAAAGAGAAAGGTTTTTATTAATGGAAAAGCACAAAGTGAATAAGAGTTGAATTGAAACTGGAGAGAGAAAATGGGAGAATATGAATGTGACAAGAAAGGTCAGTTTTTTATCACAGACAGAGACAGCCAGAGAGAGAGAGAGAGAGAGAGTGGCTGCTGTTGTCAATTAGCCTGTGAGGAAGTGGGCGCATCGCACTGCTTTAGGATTTTTTTTAACCCCCGAGGAAGCAGAACCCACCATGGTACCGTGCCATGCCCCTCTTCAAAATTAGAATCTAAGCTCAATTAGCTCTAAAAGGGTGCGTAGGATAAGCGGAGAGCAGAATAGAGAAAAAAGCTTCAGCCTTTTTCAGCGCTCCCCCTCCTTTCATTCCTCAATCCTCGTGCATATGGTTGTGTTGTTGGTGCTCTAACTTGCACGGGGTGCGTAGGATAGGATAAGTGCTACTCGGACGCTTTCTGGGTTTGTTTTGTTCCGAGTCAAAAAATGGGCGGTGATGGTGGTGCTGCGCCTTTCCACTGCAGCAGAGCATTGGCTGTGTTTTTCTGTTTATGGGGTCTATTCTCACTATCTTGCGCCGCTCGGCTGAGTGTCTCAACGCAGAATCTTGAGGTGCGCAAACACTTGAATCGCTTGAACAAGCCTGCTGTTAAAAGCATTCAGGTATTTGCTTCCTCGTTTTTTAGACCTCTGCTTGTTTTCTGAGACAGCGAAGGAAATTGCATTTTAATACTTTCTCTTCATTTTAAACTTCGATATTTTTGAAGCTACAGTCACTTGATTCTCTCCCGGAGTTGATATTGAAGCAATAAAAGATGAAACTGAAGCATAAAATTTTGTGGTTGTACTTTAAATACAAGTTTCTTGTGGGATTTCTAAGCAACCAACCAGGGCAAGGAGTGCTTCTATTTGTTTTTCTCCCTTAATACTGATTCTTGACTTCATTTAAGACATCAATGATACCCGTAATTCTTCATCAGTATGGTGATTCCCTCGAGTGGGAAATTTGTGGGTACGTGTTAAGTAAGTCATCATTACCCCTGTCTTCTTAATGGCTGGCCATACGTGTACAGAGCCCAGATGGAGATATAATTGATTGTGTCCACATTGCTCATCAGCCAGCTTTTGATCACCCTTTCCTCAAAGACCACAAAATTCAGGTTCTTTTCTTCACTCCCACACCTCAAACTTTATGCAATTTTTAAGGTTCTCTAGTTTTTACCGGGTCTGATGTGTGTTTTTGGGTTCACGTGGTTTTGTTAGATGAGGCCTAATTACCGTCCAGAAGGGCTATTTGATGAGAGCAAGGTGCCTTCTGAAAGCAAAGAAAGGTCGAACCCGATTACCCAGTTGTGGCATTTAAATGGTAAATGTCCAGAGAATACCATACCCATTAGAAGAACAAAGACAGATGATGTTTTGAGAGCAAGCTCCGTGAAAAGATATGGCAAGAAGAATGGTAATATTCCCAAGCCCAGGTCTGCGGATCCTGATCTCATCAATCAAAGTGGCCACCAGGTAAAGCAATTTGCTTTTGTTGCATTTTTCCTTTCCTTTCCCCTTTCTAAACTTTTCCCCTTCCCTTTAGAAGGGACAAGGTGGTAGCTTTTTGCCTTTTACTTCGTTGATTTTTTTTTTTTAGCTCACTCATTTTCTTTAATTTTTATTTGGAATACTAGCATGCCATAGCTTATGTGGAAGGGGACAAGTACTATGGAGCAAAAGCAACCATTAATGTGTGGGAGCCCAAAATACAACAGCCTAATGAATTTAGCTTGTCTCAGCTGTGGATACTCGGAGGTTCGTTTGGTGAAGATCTCAATAGCATCGAAGCTGGTTGGCAGGTACTATTTTAACTAAAATATTCTTGTATTGCCTTAATGGTGATATTTATATTGATAATCGAAAAAAATGACGCCATTCCATTTGTCTTTTTTTTTTTTTCCCCCTAACAAGACATCTTTTACACAATTATAAGTGAATTTGAACGAATACAGGTCAGTCCGGATTTGTATGGCGATAACAACACGAGGCTTTTCACTTACTGGACTGTAAGCTTGTAATTTAGTCACTTGTTGAATTATTTTGATTGACCTTTGGGTGCTTGAATAGATTTGTTTTATTTTCTCACTTACTCTTTCATTTTCTTAAAATATTACAGAGTGATGCATATCAAGCAACTGGATGCTATAATCTACTTTGCTCAGGCTTTATTCAAATCAACAGTGAGATAGCAATGGGGGCAAGCATCTCCCCTGTTTCTGCCTATCGCAATTCCCAATATGATATCAGTATACTTATTTGGAAGGTAAAAAATAAAAAAGCCGAAGTCCTCACATGCAGTTACAAGTTAAATGGTAAAGCCCACATCACGAGTTAGATTATCAGTAAGAGCTGAACATAGAGCCAATTTAGCATGTGAGCGTCACGGGAAAGTTGTTCCCTCTGAGATTTTGTCTATATTAGCCAGAGGGGAGGGTGTCAGAAACATCATTGTGATGCTGATAATGAGAATCTTTGGCAATATATTATGATGAGTTGGTTGGACTTTTACTGGATTGGTAATAATTTGGACACATACTATTGATTTGCACTGCCGAGCGTAAAAAGCATGAAGAAACTGTAGAAGTATTGGGTTACTATTGCCTTGCTTGCTTAATTATGATGTCCCTTTGTTTGTTAATCCAAACCTTATACCGGTTCTTTGACAACACCAAACCTTACATTGTTGTGGCATACTGAAGTAGCAGTATCTCATTTGGTTGCTCATCGACTGTGGACTATTGTAGGATCCAAAGGAGGGGCATTGGTGGATGCAATTTGGGAATGACTTTGTTCTTGGTTATTGGCCATCTTTCCTGTTCTCGTATTTAGCGGACAGTGCTTCCATGATAGAGTGGGGAGGTGAGGTGGTGAACTCAGAGCCAGGAGGTCAGCACACCTCAACTCAAATGGGAAGTGGCCATTTTCCTGAAGAAGGGTTTGGGAAGTCAAGTTATTTCAGGAATATTCAACTTGTGGATGGCTCCAACAATCTCAAGGCTCCCAGGGGGCTTGGTACTTTCACGGAGCAATCCAACTGCTATGACGTTCAAACTGGCGACAATGGGGATTGGGGCCATTACTTTTATTATGGGGGCCCAGGTAAAAACCCTAATTGCCCGTGAACCAGAAGAAGACAAAGAAAGAAAGATGAAAATCTCATCCACATGTCCACATTTCTCTGTATCATTCAACCTAGTCTAATGCCTCTCTTTCTCTGTATACCTTTTTTTTTTTTCACTGCTAGGCTGTATTAGTGACATGTGACATCCTATGTCTGTAGTGGGAAGTTTTGACTGTTTTTTTTACTAAAGGATTCTCCATGTGGAAGTGGGGACGTGGCCAAGTTTCTTAGAAGCTGAAAGAAACAGGCCTTTGTTGCTCTCTCTTTCTCTCTGTGTAATCTATTTGCTTGTTGTCTCCATTCTCAGAGTGGTTTGTTAATGAATGAAGTGCTTCTCTCCTCATTTTTGTTTGTAATTAGCTGATCAATTCTATTTATTGCTTTCTTCTTTCATTTTTGACAAAACACAATTTTTTACTGTGTGGCTGGATGATAGTCCCTTGTCAATTTTTATTTTCATCTAAAGATTACGACTTCCATTTTTCAACTTATGATTCCCTTTTTCTGAAGGATATCTAAAGCTGAGTGCGTTTTCAAGGTATGCCTTTAAACTTTAATGTCTCTTTCTGCTTACTACGTAGAATCCATCGAAAAAGATGGCCAACAGCATGGCTCTAAAAGCGCGGACTATGAGGGGATCAAATCAATGGATTATGGACCGCTTTGATTTTAGTTGCTTTCATGATGTGAAGGATGTGCTGATTTCATGCTGTCCCACATTCTAGCTATCTGCCAACAGTACTGAGTATGAGAAGTGGTTTGAAAACAAATGGCCGGCAAAGAGATGTTTGATTAAAGAATAAAACTGTTATATTTACCCATCTCTTGCCTCCTAACAGCACCGTCAGCATCCCCTGGCGGGGGCCAAACTGAAGGCAAAAATGTACATTGGTGTTTTGTTTGTGGACACCGCAAGCAGGTATTGGCACGCCTACGCTGTTCGTGAAACTAAAGATAGGCCCTGCTCTTGTGAAGTTTGGTTCACATTAAGGGCTGAAAATGGGGAACTCGGTGTTGTTTGATTCCTAGAACTAGTCGTCCCGAGGACTTCATTAAACGGTAGCCCAGTACTTTCTCTAAGGAAAGCATTATGCGGTATAAATGATATGGAACCTATAGTTTCTCCAACAATAAAATTCCTCGGTATCTCCTACATTTGTGGGGTCTCTGTAAAGATCACAACATTTCGTTTGTTTTTCAAGGAGATTGTTTCTAAAATTTAAATTCATGATCATCAAATCACATTGGGATAATCCTTTTTATTCCACTAAAGTTCTCCTTGTACCTTGTATATCACATCCTTTTAGATGTATCGTTTATTTAACTATACGTATATATTATGCAACAGGATGTTAACACCCCCCCCCCCCCCCTCTCTCTCCCAACCCAACGGAAGCCCGCCATTCTGTTGTAAGAAGCTGCGCATGTGACCATTCCTCTGTCCTATCTGTTTGGACTGTACTGTTATTGAACTTATACCATGGTAGGCTGGATTGAGTATATATTGTGCTAAACCATTAATGATGACTGTCCAACTTCTATGGGATTACTTGGAAAGAGTTACGTCTGTCCGTATACAACCTGATTCCTCTTAATTTATTAATATATAGTATAACTCCTCAGTCCTCATATCACATGGACATATAACCAGTTTTTTATCACGATACCGAGATCGACCCTTACCCATGGAAATTGTCAGACCGATTGTCGTGATAGACTGCCACAGTGCATGCTGCGACTCTTTGTTTGCCATGGAGATATCATCTCAGCCCAGCTAACTCCCACGAACCTGCACATTATATTACACCAATATTATTCCTAGAAGACTAGTCCAGAGAAGAGAAAGAAAAAAAAAAAAAAGAAAAGATGAAAAAGAGAGGAGCAGGATTTGACTGCTTCAACTGCGGGGACAGTAGAGCCAACCCAGCCATGAGCCATCTATCTTGTAGATTGAAATTGTCTCAGAGACGGACATGAATCTTTGGTTTTCTAACCCATCAGGCATCAGCCTTTTCCCTCCATCTCCGACATTTTGTCTCATTGTCTCATTATCAATTTGTTGGCCTTGGCCCGTCATACCAGTGCGCAATGGGTTAGGCAGGCGTTTAGTTTAGCTACTAACTAACTATTAAGAAACATGAACGATGCATAAAAGTATTCTATTAGAAATTCCTGAACATAACAAAGACGCATATGTATATAATTAACCAAAACAAAAAACATTGTTCCATCCATGTAATCTATCAAAGAAACAGAGCCTTTCATGTGAAGCTCGAGGAAGTGCTATTTATGTTTCTTGTTGACAACATACTTTCTTAATTCAGTGACAGCTAGAAATATCATTTTTATCATATCATATCATATACAGCCTCCTTGGAAGTCTTTTTATGATAGAATTAAAGTGTTTCCGTTTTGCGTTAGTGTTGTGGTTCCTTCTATACATCATTTCTCTTACTTTTTGCCAGAGCTTAACAAGTTTACTGTACGTATTATGACTGGCTAAAGATGTTCAGCCGCTTCCAACAAGTTCACATGAAGCCACTAATCCGTACATGCCTACAAAATTCATTGCAAAGTAAAGATTAGTCACTAATAAAAATGCATACACATGTACAAAACATTTGTATGTTCGCCGGCAGCCACATAGGGGCATGGTTCATCCAACAATATATCACAATGTAAAACTCTTCAATCACACCAAAACCCATAATAATGAAGATGATGCTTTTATTAACAACGCTTCTCATACTTTATTCTAGATTAAACTATATATTATAAACTGCAACTATTTGACAAACAAATTTGATGGCTACGCCTATGCTACCACGATCAGAGAACACTGCATAAATGCATTTTATGTCTGGCGAGACCCATGTTTGCACATATATATATATATATATATATATATATATATATACATATTTTTAATCCTAAACTTTTAGAATTTTTTACGTTTGAATTCTAAACTTTTTTTACATTTCATTTGAATCCTAAACCTTTTGATTTTCTACCAAATCAGTCCCTCTGTTTACCAAAAGTGATCAATCTATTAAACAATGATTTTAACTTTACAAAAAATTATTTAAAAAAAGATTAAATATATGAATTGAATGTCTTTTCTATAAAAAATATGCATGTTACATATTTAATTCGTATATTTGTTAATTAAAAAAATATTTAATATGCATATTTTGTTGATGAAAAAAAATATTTAATTCATATATTTAACTTTTTTTAAATAATTTTTTATTAAGTTAAACTCATTTATTAATAGATTGATCGCTTTTTGTAATTTAAAGGACTGATGTAGTAAGAAATTAAAAGGTTTAAGACTCAAATGAAATGTCAAAAAAGTTTAGAACTCAAATATAAAAAATTTAAAATAAAAAAACTTAAAAATTTAGAAAAAAAAAATACTTATCCCTATATAGATATGATACAACTTCACTCAATTCAATATTATATGGTGATTCCGGTGTTCGGCGGTCTCGTTGTGTCCTGCTTCAGTGCGAATTATCGCTTTTACATCTTATATCTGCATGTGTTTTTGGTTTTCTTCAACAACGTGGTTCACATTTTTACACATTGTTACAAATATTACTAAAACATTTTAACGTCTACAATAATTTGTCTAATATCTTTTATCATTCTTTAATTTACTTTTTATTAATCATAATATCACGATTATGTTTGCTATCGTTCTTATTATCTTGCAGACATCATTAATTGATTTTGTATAAAAAATTTAGAATTAAATAAGAAAATCTCTCAATTATATATGTTTATAACATGTATCCCAAAATTATATTGAAATATTTCATACGCATTAAATGTTTTGATAAGTCATTTTACTCTGTACGACTGATTGCAAATAATATTTTTATCAAATATTCTATCAGTGCAACAGGTAAAAACACAAACAATCAATATCAACGATTAATAACAACACTTAATAACATAACCAATAGTAGCATGAAGATCTGAACGTGTTACTTGCGGTCCCTAAACTACAATTTGTCGCAATTGCAATTTGCAAAGGAATCCCCACCCCCATAAGTAGGCCATCACATGACGCGATCCCTTGGTATAATCTAAAATTACGGACAATTTGGCTGCAAATCTTTCTGCACTCACGGCAAATTATATAAAGAAAAGTTCAAAGGCAATCATTTTTTTGAACTCTTGTTTTTTTCCCATGGAAATAGATTCACAACCTTTTTATATTATATATAAAATATTTAATATTATATAAATGATATTATATAGCATGCAAGATGTATATAATTAATTAATTAATATAAAAAAGTCTTTAATATAATATAAAATATTTTATATATTGTATAAAATTATTTTGTATTTATAAATTTTTTTCAAAAAATATGCGTACGGACATTTTGGGTCTGAATTCAAAGACACAAATTCGTCAACAAGTATACGAAGAAATGACTTTGACTGGCATCACTTGCGGCAACTTGTTGGACTCTGACCCTGCCCTCGAAAACAAAAGAAAAAGGCGAGCAAATAAGTCAAAAATTCTGCATCTATTTAATAAATAATTAAATAAATAAAAGTATAATTAGATAGCCAGTGACCCATTCAAATTTTCATGCGTACTATAAATAATAAAAGATTAAATTGATTGTCAAAAGAAAAATCCAAAATAGACAGGGATTGAGATTGCACCATATGATACGAAGGATCCGCTACACGCTCCTCCGACCTATGCCCAATTATTGCTAATTGGGGCGTAAAACGCACGCCCCTATATTGAGGTTGGGAAAACATTCCTTCAGACAAAAGCATGGCTGTTTTTTTCTTCTTTTATCTCATGTCTTCTGCTCTCTCTCTCTCTCTCTCTCTAGAATTTTTTTTTTTAATAATCTCTAACTTCACAGACCCAGTAGCAGTAGGGTTTTTTTTTTATTTTTACTTCTCTCTCTCTCTCTCTCTCTCTCTCTCCCTTTCTCTGTGGAGCAGAGAAATTCTCAAACAAAGAAAGATAAAACCTAATCAATCAATCAATCGTAAACGAAACCTAATGAGACAAACCCCAAATTAGTAACCTTTCATACTTCTTCTTCTTCTATCTTCCTCTTTGGCTCCACTGAGCAGCAAAAACCCTAGCTTTCTTTTTTTTTCTTTTCTTTTCTTTGAATATAATTCTTGGTTTCACACCTCAAAACCCCCCTTCCTACGAAGATGGCTTATTTTTCCTAAAATTAAGACCCCACATCTCAGTGCCTATCTTGCTCATGTGAACAGGTTGGTCAATTTCCATTCCGTTGCCCCCCTCTGCTTACATTGCTCCTCCTTTTCTGGGTTTCACATTTTTGCCACATTTTCCCCACTGATGCTATTTACTTCAATTTTTTTTAGAAAAAATTTCAACTCTTTTGGGTAAAATTTCCTCATATGTTTTTTGCTTTCTTCTTCTTCTTATTCTTTTTTTTTTTTTTTTTGGTGAAATTGGTGTTGATTTGGTTTGCATGTGGAGTGTATTGTAGCAGACAAGATTGGGGCTCCATGGAAGGGGATGGGCGTGGGGTTGTATTGGCCTGTGCAGTTTCAGGGTCCCTTTTCACTGTTTTAGGTTTGGCTTCATTTTCAATTCTCTGGGCTGTAAATTGGAGGCCGTGGAGGATTTATAGGTAATTTTCTCCTCACATCTTGCGGGCTCTTCTGCTTATCATGTTGTTGTACCCATTACCTGTCGGATTGATTTGTGCACATGGATTCAGTTTTTAGATTTGTGTGTTAGACTGTGAATACGTCTGATCCTACCATCATTAGTATTTGAGTTTGCATAATTAATATCATTCTCTGTAATATATTGGCTTTTAGCTTTAATGTAATTGATAATGCTATTTGCTGGACACCTTCTCCGGTAATGTGTAATAAATGATCATTAAGTTTCTGTCTGTTTTTTTACTTTAAGGGATTATTTTATTTCCTGAATCATAGGAACAATGTGTGCTTCTTAGAACATACTTAGTGCTACTTTCTGGACAGAAAAATTTTTCTGTTATCCACCGACCAGTTTTAACATCTTTATCTAATTTTGTAACACCCGACTCTGTAAGGTAAATTGGTTACGTGCGTGGAAGATGCACAACTTGGAAACTATTGAGATTTCGATTGATCTTGTCTAGTAAAACATAATAGAGACGCACGTGGGATTTCTGAGTATAGCAATTTATAATTGCACTCCATTTGGCATGCTTACTTTCCTCAACGTGAATACTTCTATTAGTGTATTTGTGGTGATTTAGTACATTGTTTCCAGCTATTGAGGGGACATTTTCCTGAGCTGCTGTTAAGTTTTTGCTGAAGGTTAATCTTGAATGGGAATCACCATCTTGTCTCATGATCTCATCTTTTAATTGTTCGTTGTGTTTCTGTTTTCAGTTGGATCTTTGCCAGAAAATGGCCCTATATTTTACAAGGACCTCAGCTGGGTATACTGTGCCATTTTCTTTCTTTATCTGCATGGGTGGTTGTTATATCTCCAGTTCTGGTGCTTGTAATGTGGGGATGCTGGCTAATTGTGATATTGGGCCGAGACATCATTGGTTTGGCAGTAATATTGGCGGGCACTGCTCTTCTATTGGCATTCTATTCAATCATGCTTTGGTGGAGAACGCAGTGGCAAAGTTCACGTATGCATTTTGTTGACCTCTTTGTCATTGAACAAATTATTGTTTTACTTCCTCGTTGAAAGACGAGTTGTTTCTTTTATTGATCCTTGTTCCTATTTTCTTACGTCCATTGGAATTTTTCATTGGCTCCTGTGGCTCCTTTAAGATAAGTTTGATTTTGGTATCCATATCACTATATACTCCATGCATTTTTAGTTGTCCAAGTGGTTGAGAACATAATCAGTAAAAGTGCCCTATACATATGAGTGTTTTCAGATTCATGCAGATGTTATATACATTTCATATGAAAGCAGCATTAGTCGAAAGAAAAAATACTGGCAGGTATACATAAATAAGAAGAACATTACTCCAAGGACGAAGTAACAAAGGCTTTTCGATTCCCCTATTTGACCTCCCTGTCTTTCTTTCATAGGTTCTGCAATTAGCATCTCGTCTATGAAAGTTCTCATCAGATTACTGCTGTAATTTTTGGGTTCATGGTCCTCTTGGGTTCTGCTTTACTTTCATCTGACTCATCATGGAGTCTTGACAAGTTAGTAGACTTGATATTGCATAACCGTTATGGGACCTGTTCACTATTCTTCATCCCTGCTTATGATTAGCAAATGAATCTCAGGTTCGGCATGGCCTGTCAACTGTTATCATCATAATCTAGTCTGTATGTTTGATTGCTTGTTGATTGATTCTAAAAGAAAGTATTGGGGTAGTGACACATATTCCTAATATATGAAAGGTAAAAAATTTGTTAGTGACCACAAATTATCAGGATGTTGCTATATTAGAATGGGAGGAAATCTCTATCGCCTCGCAATTCATTAGCTGCTTCTGAAAGAGAGGGAAAAAGGTTACTGCTTGAATCTTATAATCGTGCTAGAAAGGTAATTTTGATCTTTGAGCCATTTTAAGAAAACCTCATTTGGAACATTTAATATGTGTCCATACTAGACAAATAGATTTGTAATGGATTTAATATTTTTCCTGCTTTTTTTGAGGTCGTTTTTGGTTTTATTTTTTTTGGAGGGGGCTTATGAATTGCATAGTAATTCACAGAGGTAGCATTTGATGTTTCTAGTTAATTGGTACATGCTCCGTGCTTAAATAGCTGTTATGGGAAGAGTACCCTAAACATGTTTGTTCATTTTCTTTTTGCTTCCAGATACACTCCTAATTGCGTTGTTTTTTTGTTTTCTTTACTAACAGGGGCAGTTGCCGTTCTTCTTCTTCTAGCTGTTGCCCTACTTTGCGCATATGAACTTTGTGCTGTGTACGTTACAGCTGGTAAAGATGCTTCAGAGCGATATTCACCCTCTGGCTTCTTTTTTGGTGTCTCGGCAATTGCCTTGGCAATCAACATGCTCTTTATATGTAGAATGGTCTTCAATGGTAGGTTCTTCATCATGCCTTTGTTACAAAGAAGCTCTTCCTGAAATTTTAGCTGTTGTCTTTACTCTTTTCATCACTACCTTCAGGAAATGGCTTGGATGTGGATGAGTATGTGCGCAGGGCATACAAATTTGCCTATACTGATTGCATAGAAATGGGTCCTATGCCTTGTTTACCAGAACCACCTGATCCAAATGAACTATATCCTCGGCATTCTAGCAGGTAATCCTAAGATTTATGCTTTGCATATCAGAGATTACATCATGATGCTTGACGCTCATATTGTTGTTCATGTAGATGTAGTTGAGGTGTGGTCTTTTGGATCAGTTACTGTCAGTTACTGGATAATGTTTTATTTCCAGCGTAGTGTAAATACTGAATGCATTTGATCCATTTAAAGTGGCAATTAGTTAAGTGGTCTAACACCATGTCATAATTATTGATTGTATATGTGCCTGTTTGGCATAATATGTTTAGACGTTCTAGTTCTGCAAGAAGTTTCATTATTCCTCTTCTTTCTTGTGTTGTTTTGGTTACTAATTTATCTGCTTTATTCACAGGGCTTCACATCTTGGGCTTCTCTACCTTGGCTCAATTGTGGTTCTTCTTGTCTACTCCATCTTATATGGTCTTACAGCAAAAGAAGCACGGTGGCTTGGAGCAATTACTTCAGTAGCTGTTGTCATCCTTGGTATCTTTTTTGTGATTGTGTTTGCAGACATTCTCTCATTTGCATTGCTGTCTATGCCAATTGTCCAGTTATTCCACTGTTGCTAACTGCTGTAAGTAATTATCTTGCAGATTGGAACATGGGGGCATGCTTGTATGGGTTTCAGCTTCTTCAAAGTCGTGTGATAGCACTTTTCGTCGCTGGAACATCCCGGGTTTTTCTCATTTGCTTTGGAGTGCATTACTGGTTTGTTTCAGATTTTAGTTGGCAAAATGAAGGGTAATCTTTATTATTTTGGTTACTATTATATGTTATGCGTACTGTCATTTTTTCTTTCCTGCAGGTACTTGGGCCATTGTATCAGTTATGCAGTTGTCGCATCTGTGTTGCTAGGGGCTGCCGTTTCTCGGCATTTATCAGTTTCAAACCCATTTGATGCTAGAAGAGATGCCTTGCAAAGCACAGTGATTCGCCTAAGAGAGGGTTTTCACAGAAAGGAACAGAACACTTCATCTAGCTCTTCTGAGGGATGTGGCTCAAGTGCAAAACGCAGCAGTAGTGTTGAAGCAGGCCATCTTGGTAACATCATTGAATCTGGTTCCGGTGGCCAGTGCCCAGCACAGTGCACAATTGACATTCATAATTATAACACTTCTGTGCTTTGTCGAACTGCTAGTTCTCAGGAGGGGCTTAATAGTGATAAAAGTTTAGACAGCGGAAGGCCAAGTATAGCATTACATAGCAGTTCTTGTCCTTCAGTTTTCCATGAGCCTGAAGCTGGGCCATCTGGGGATAAGAATGTTGATCACAATGGCACCCTGGTTGTTTGCTCTAGTAGTGGTCTTGATAGCCAAGGCTGTGAGTCTAGCACATCCACTTCTGCAAATCAACAACTGTTAGATTTGAATCTGGCTCTTGCATTTCAGGAAAGGTTAAATGATCCTAGGATTACATCAATGCTGAAAAAGAGGGCAAAGCAAGGGGATAGAGAGCTGGCTAGTCTACTGCAGGATAAGGGCTTGGATCCAAATTTTGCTGTGATGTTGAAGGAGAAGAACCTGGATCCGACAATTCTCGCATTATTGCAGAGGAGTAGTCTGGATGCAGACAGAGATCATCAGGACAACACTGATATCACAATCACTGATTCAAACAGTGTCGACAATGCTATGCCCAATCAAATTTCTTTTTCAGAGGAGCTAAGGCTTTATGGGCTTGAAAAGTGGCTTCAGTTGTCTAGGTCTGTTCTGCATCATGTAGCAGGAACTCCAGAGCGCGCTTGGGTTCTATTTAGTTTTGTCTTCATTGTGGAAACAATTGTTGT
Organism: Carallia pectinifolia; assembly: GCA_037832335.1. NCBI lineage: Eukaryota > Viridiplantae > Streptophyta > Magnoliopsida > Malpighiales > Rhizophoraceae > Carallia > Carallia pectinifolia. Next base: position 21,870,043 of record CM075446.1, on the reverse strand, counting down.
AGCAATTTTTCGTCCCAAGACGATTAGAATAATTAACGCTACACACCAGCAGGTTGGTTGGAAAATTTTTCAATTTCTTGATCTGTTGCACCTAATTGATTTGTCAGGCCATCATCTGTTGAATGAGGTGAAATAAGCTCATGTACAATTTTTTTAATGATAGAAAATTATTTTGCAGTTTGAGTTTGGGTTCTCAGTGCTGCTGTTATCTCCAGTTGTGTGCTCAATCATGGCTTTTCTTCGGTCACTTCAAGCAGAAGAAATGTCCATGACAGCAAAACCTCTCAAGGTATGTTGTTGGGCCTTTTTGGCTTTGAAAATAGTTAAATATGAATATGGATGTTGGTTATATAATGCATTTTAACGTTGATGTTATCATTTCTTATTGTTATTTGGTTCCAATGTAGTTGGCTTGAGAATATGTTCCATGTCGGAGCTTACGTTATTAGTGTGGTTGCTTGAACAAGCTTCTTAGTTGTTGCTTTTTATCACTTCCAGGATATCATCTTAGTCTATGCTTCCTTATAGTAATAGTGTACAACAGGAAATAATGGTCTCAACACTGCACACAAAATGAACCCAACTGGACTGTGAATCAGCCATTTCAACATATTGGAATACAATAGAACTTCTGCAGTGGTTGAGCATATAGTCTCTTTATACAACAAACCACCTCCTGTATCCTTAGTCTACCTAAAATGGACTGGTGACTGCATGACATGTACATAACCTCTAGACATAGGCAAGGGTGTAAATTTTTGGCACATCTAGTCCACTAACCTGGACTTGGGGAAGCGCTTGTTCAAGTTGTTCTGTGGAAACCCATTGGATGCTGAATGAGAACAGTTTGAATTGACCGTTGATGTGCTTCATTTCTTCCATTGTCTGAGGCCTCAGTTTGCTTTAAAAGAAAGAAGTCTTCTGTGAAATACTCAATTACAGACTTAAGATCTCCATATTCCAATACCATTAGGTTCCTGCCTGCAGCAGTGAGAGTCTTGGTAGTTGAAGAGAATCATTAGTTGATGACAGTGCTATAAATCCAACATTTGCTGCATGCCTTATGCTTGTGTCATAGATATTCAGCGGTGAAGTATATATCTTTTAATGTGCCTTAAGCTACTGTGTTTGTTGTTCGGAAGAGAATATTAGACTCCCTTGAATGTATGGAATTCACTATGATATCATCAGTGATCTTATTGTTTAAAATATCTGATTTTCAGTATGGTTTTGTTGCCTGGTTGCTCAGCACTGGTGTTGGGTTGCTGCTTTCATTCTTGAGGTAATTCTGATTGTTAAATATATTGCCTTTATGATTCTACACTTTCCACTTGAGGTTACTCTTTTGAACGGTATGTGTGAGCATTGAGCTTTAGAAATGATGCTGACACAAATTTCAATGGTTTTGATCTCCTTTATTGAGTGTACCTGGCCTTGTATATTCGAGGGGGTATTCTTATTTTGTCTTATCTTAACTTCTGTGGTGCTATCTTTGCTTGTCTTTTAGCAAATCATCAGTGCTTCTAGGATTGTCCCTGGCTGTACCGCTTATGGTAGGATGTCTCTCTGTTGCGATCCCCATTTGGATCCATAATGGCTACCAGTTTTGGGTTCCACAGTTGCAGTGTGAGGGCGAAGGAGGAACCAGTCGCACTACTGGGAGAAAGGAGGTTTGTTCCCCTTTGTTGCCCTCTACCCACTTTGACCATTTTTCCATTATGTAGTCATTCAGAAATTTGTAGGATAGTTCCAATAGATGGTCCAAGCAATTTTGTACTCGTCACCCAGTCACTCTCTCTCTCTCTCTCTAATTACATCTTCTTGTCACTCTGTCAGGGTGTTGTGCTTGTGGTTTGTATAATAATATTTGCTGGATCTGTAGTAGCTCTTGGTGCAATAGTCTCTGCGAAACCTTTGGATGAATTGAGATATAAGGCATTGACTGGTGATCAGAAAACCTTTACCTCTCCTTATGCATCATCAGTGTATCTTGGTTGGGCAATGGCGTCAGCGATTGCTTTGGTGGTTACTGGCATGCTTCCTATTGCTTCATGGTTTGCTACATATAGGTTTTCTGCTTCTTCTGCTGTTTGCGTTGGGATTTTTGCAGGTAAGTTGTCTGATTTAATTGGTGTTGACCTGTTACTGCACCTGGGACCTTGATTGAAAAACAGTCTATTTGGTATAGTTGTATAGATCAACAGGAAATTTTATCACATGGCTTCCTGTTGCACTTTTGGTAGTTGTTCTTGTGGCATTTTGTGGTGCATCCTACTTGGAAGTCGTTAAATCTAGGGATGACGAGGTCCCAACAAAGGGTGACTTTCTAGGTGCCCTGCTTCCTCTTGTTTGCATTCCGGCCTTGTTGTCACTGTGCTCTGGATTGCTGAAATGGTGAGTTTTAGTATGCTTTAAGCCTTTAACTCAGCTAAATGTAGCTTTTTGCCTGAAATAATTGGGTGTAAATTTTTGTGCATTCCATTGACAAACACATTTTAGTGTCTTCGGGTTTGCACAAATTAATGGGCCTCAAAATTGTTTGCAGGAAAGACGATGGCTGGAAACTTTCACGAGGTGTATATTTATTTGTCGGCATTGGTCTTCTTCTTCTGCTTGGTGCGATTTCTGCTGTCATAGTTGTGGTTAAGCCATGGACTGTAAGTGAGCTCTATTTTTTCATCTTTGAATTTTAGCTTTTTCTTTAAACATATGATTTGTCCGCATAACTTATTTTCTCAATTGCAACAGGTAGGAGTGGCATTCCTTTTAGTTCTTCTCCTGATAGTACTAGCTATTGGTGTAATCCATCATTGGGCCTCAAACAATTTCTATTTGACACGGATGCAAATGATCTTTGTTTGTTTTCTTGCCTTTCTTCTCGGCTTGGCAGCATTTCTTGTTGGATGGTTTGAAGGTGACAATGAATTTCATTTCCAATTTACATCACTTGCTGAGCTCCTTTTTGGAAACATTTTCTTCCTAGATTTGGCGTTGGCATTCGGCCACATCACCTAGCTCCTAATGGTTTTTATTCTTGCTGGTCTTTCTAGGTAAACCTTTTGTTGGAGCTTCTGTTGGTTATTTCTCATTTCTATTTCTTCTAGCTGGGCGAGCTTTGACTGTACGTCACATGGACTTGTCGTGTTCTTCTCATTCTATTTGTATTATTTATTGTCAACATTTGTTCTTTGCACCACACTTACAAAAACTTCCTTTTATTTTTTCTGCACTTGACTTTTTATAGGTCCTTCTGTCACCACCCATCGTAGTTTATTCACCACGCGTATTGCCTGTGTATGTTTATGATGCTCACGCAGATTGTGGAAATAATGTCAGGTTTGTTAATTATGCGGTTTACCCTTGTTCCTAATTTTTGTCCCTGATTTCTAATTATTGTTGTCAATAATTTTATTTTCCATTATCTTTTGATGTATATGATATGGCAATGAGCTTCAACCTTTGTTTACATCTAACCATCGTGATATCATCTCCCAAATAGTGGTGCATTTCTCATGCTTTATGGGATCGCATTGGCGATTGAGGGCTGGGGTGTTGTTGCCAGTTTAAAAATTTATCCTCCATTTGCTGGTGCTGCTGTATCTGCGGTTACTCTTGTTGTAGCTTTTGGATTTGCTGTTTCTCGTCCATGCCTGACTCTTAAGGTTGGTATAGCGGTACAATCTGATATGCAAGTCTCATATGCTTCAATGTTTTGGCGGTTTAAAATAATTTTGAGTCATGCTGGTCGTACACTTAACTTACATATGAAAGATCTTGCCTTGTTTTGCCTCCTTCGCAATTTCGTTTACTTAATTTGATGACATTCCCTACATCTCCAGATGATGGAAGATGCAGTCCATTTCCTCAGTAAGGATACAGTTGTTCAAGCAATCACACGATCTGCCACAAAGGTCTGTTTGTAGTTGGTGAAACTTTCTTTTGCTATTTTTCCTGGACCCTTGATGTATTTGAAGAGGGCATCAAGTGTAGCATGTCCCACTTAAGTTCCAGGCCGTAGGGGATGTATATTATTGTTCATTATTGTAGTTTTGTTCTAGATATTTAATTGTTTCCTGTACCTAGAGCAGTTATAATTTATACTGTAGTCTGCATTTGAATTTTTTATTATTTTCTACTTATCTGTCGGTATAAAACTAACTACATATCATAGAATTGCCTTCCTCAAATGGCCTTTTTATATTAGTGTTTGTATGGCTTCCAGAACATTAGTGATTTATTATGGCTTCACCCTATGTTTATTTCAATTTGAAATTAACAGAAAGGGGTTTATTACCTCTAGAATTTAGCTTACATTTTTGTGGCTATCCCCTGTTGTCTTACTGAATCAGATTGTACAATTTTTCCCATAAATATTGGAACGTTGATTTGTGTATTCAAAAACATTTTCTATGCTTATCATGCAGACAAGAAATGCTTTATCTGGAACTTACTCAGCTCCACAGAGATCTGCTAGTTCTACAGCTCTTTTGGTTGGAGACCCTACTGCTACACGTGATAAGGCAGGGAATCTTGTGCTTCCTAGAGATGATGTCGTGAAATTGAGAGATCGTCTAAGAAATGAGGAATTAGTTATAGGATCATTCTTCCGCAGAATGAGGTACAGGAAGTTCCTTGCATTGACCAATGACATGGACCATCGAAGAGAAATGTGTGCGCATGCGCGGATCTTGGCTTTAGAAGAAGCAATAGATACTGAATGGGTGTACATGTGGGATAGATTTGGTGGTTATTTACTTCTTTTACTTGGTTTGACTGCTAAGGCAGAACGTGTTCAGGTAAATCAAGACCTTTTATGCTTGTCATGATTGCATATCTATCTAACTATTCATTAAAATGGCGTGACAATACTTGCAATGTGGTAGGATGAGGTACGGCTGAGGCTTTTTCTTGATAGCATAGGTTTTTCTGACCTAAGCGCCAAGAAAATTAAGAAATGGATGCCAGAGGACCGTAGACAATTTGAAATTATTCAAGAGAGGTGATGACTTTCTCACATGATATGTTTTACATTGTTTTTCACAACATCCCTAAAGGTGTGAACACTCCCGGCCCCCCTATCCAATAAATCCAATAACTGTACATTCTCCTACTTTGCTAACTCATATTTATTGCACACTCTTGTAGCTATTTGAGAGAGAAGGAAATGGAAGAGGAAATTCTAATGCAGAGGCGTGAAGAGGAGGGGAAGGGTAAAGAAAGAAGGAAGGCTCTTCTGGAGAAGGAAGAACGTAAATGGAAGGAGATTGAGGCTTCTCTTATTTCCTCAATTCCTAATGCTGGCAGTAGGGAGGCAGCAGCCATGGCAGCTGCAGTGCGTGCAGTAGGGGGTGATTCAGTTCTGAATGACTCCTTTGCACGAGAGAGGGTTTCAAGCATTGCACGTAGGATACGCTCAGCTCAGTTAGCTCGTCGAGCTCAGCAGGTTAGTATTTACATTGGGGGCTTATGCCTACTATATGAAGTGTTCCTAAGTCTACAAGTTATGACCACCTTTATCTTTTAAATGGATTCTCCTTTTCAGTCTCTTTCTTTGTTCCTTCTTCCCTTTTCCTAACAATGTTGGCGTTTCTACATATCTGATATCGAAATAGAATTTTGGACCTATTTGTGCATCTCCAGTTTGAATGTGCTAGTTCATGATCTTTGAATTAGATGTGCATGTGGTTAAAAACTGACAATAAACATTACTGTGAATCTGACTAGCCATATCTTATTGTTATTGAAGACGGGAATCACAGGTGCTGTATGTATCCTTGATGATGAACCAACATCAAGTGGCAGACACTGTGGTGAGATAGATCTCAATGTATGTCAGAGTCGAAAGGTCAGCTTTTCCCTTACAGTGATGATCCAACCCGAATCTGGGCCGGTTTGCCTTTTAGGCACTGAATATCAGAAGAGAGTGTGCTGGGAAATTTTGGTAGCTGGGGCTGAGCAAGGTATTGAAGCCGGACAAGTTGGGCTTAGGTTGATTACTAAAGGTGAGAGGCAGACAACCGTTGCAAAGGAGTGGAGTATCAGTGCAACAAGCATTGCAGATGGAAGGTCTGAAAATCTAGTATTGGCAATTTTAACACTTCTAGTATTTTATGTTTGTGCTTATCCCTTTCTTTTTTAGTATTTCATAGTTCAAAATAAATTTGGACTTTAAAATAACTATATTACTTCATTTTTATGCTCTTTCGAATGCACACTGTTTGTGTCTCAAGACTGATTCTTACCGGGGTTTGATATCCTTTTGCAGGTGGCATATGGTGACTATGACAATTGATACTGACTTGGGTGAGGCCACTTGCTATCTGGATGGTGGCTTTGATGGCTACCAAACTGGTTTACCATTGTCTTTGGGCAATAGCATTTGGGACCAAGGGACAGAAGCTTGGGTCGGTGTCAGACCACCAACAGACATGGATGCATTTGGAAGGTCAGATAGTGAAGGAGCGGAGTCCAAGATGCATATAATGGATGTGTTCCTCTGGGGAAGGTGCTTAACTGAAGATGAAGTTGCTTCTCTTCAAACTGCTGTAGGCTCAACGGAGCTTGGCATGATTGACTTCCCCGAAGATAACTGGCAATGGACAGATTCACCCCCCAGAGTAAGTGCCTGCCTAAGGAGTGTATAGAGACATAAATATGAAGAAGCAATATATAGGGCGTATTGTGTAATTGAGCTCTTTAACTGATTGCTGCTTCTTGCTTTTTGTTTAGGTTGATGAATGGGATAGTGATCCTGCAGACGTCGATCTATATGATAGGGATGATGTGGATTGGGATGGGCAATATTCAAGTGGCAGGAAAAGGAGGTCATATCGTGAAGGAGTGGTTGTAGATGTGGATTCCTTTGCCCGAAGGTTCAGGAAACCTAGGATAGAAACACAAGAAGAAATCAATCAGCGAATGCTTTCAGTTGAATTGGCTGTCAAAGAAGCCCTAACATCTAAAGGAGAAAAACACTTTACTGACCAGGAATTCCCCCCAAATGATCAATCATTGTATGTGGATCCAGATAATCCTCCTTCAAAGTTGCAGGTAGTTATCTTGGTTCTGTAATTTCTTTTCAAGTGAATTATTTCTTGGCTATACCATCTTATCTTCGATGTTTACGTAGGTTGTTTCTGCCTGGATGAGACCTGCTGATATAGTTAAGGAGAGCCGTTTGGATTTTCGTCCTTGCTTATTTTGTGGGGCTGCAAACCCAGCTGATGTTTGTCAGGTTTCTCTATTTTGACAATGGCATCCTAACTTTTTCATTTGTGTGCATAATTTGGTAAACTCAAATTGTTTCAGTGAAGTTGCTGTAATGGCTCAATTTTCTTAAAAGTTGCAAAACTGTTCATGGAATAGGGCCGTTTAGGTGATTGCTGGTTTTTAAGCGCTGTGGCTGTTTTGACGGAGGTATCACCCATTTCAGAAGTGATTATTACTCCAGAATATAATGAGGAGGGAATCTACACTGTTCGGTTCTGTATTCAGGTAATCAGCACAAATTATTCTTGTAGACATTTCATATTTGACTCTTTATTTCTTACTATATCAGAAAAATTTGTTTACTTGTCTCAAAGAAATATATGTTTAATGTTATTCCCCCTCTTGCTCGAATTATTAACTAGTGTTTTAAAATTAAAAATGCGGCACCATTCAATTTTTTGGCTAGATTTTGTACCACATGCATGTATGTAAAGAGATACAGCATACTTTTCTGTAACTTGTGCAAGTATACAGACCAAAATATCTTAAGTACTCACTCTGCTTGATTTGGACTGATGTTTTTGCCCATCTAGCTTGTTTCAGTTCTCTGTTTATCTGACTGTATGAAAAAACTAATTTAGCATCATGGACTGATTGTGCAAAGGGGAGATTCGATCTTCCTTATGGTTTGAAGAACCTAAAGTGCTTTTTGGTGGAGAATTTCTTATTTTCCATCAAAGAATACTGGAAATATCTTCTCCTTGGGATACTGGCCATGCGTTTCTGATTGGCCTTTGGTGCAGCTGATTAAATGCACTCTTTTTGTCAGTGGTTTTTGTGTGTTTTTTTGGGGGTGGGAGCGGGGGTGGGTGGGCTTCTAATCATAGCCCAGTAGTCATACTACTAAATGTAAGTTTCTGGTGCTAACTTCAAAACTGACATTGCTGATGTAAATGAATATGCTTTTGTGGCCTGGCCCAACAATCTTTGGGTTATCAAAGAGGGTGGCATTTCCCTTCCCGTAAACCCCATCCCTAATCCTCGTTGCACAAAACATGACCCTTAAAAAGAAATCCTGAAGCCCAAAATCACAGTTTATTCGGAATTCAGTTCAATGTTTATGAAATTACATAAAGTAACCTCATCAGGTAAAACAAAAATTCCCTATGCGGTAGTTATGTGACCTTGTTTGCACCTAGTCTTGTACTAGATGGCAATGTCCTTTTACTAGATTCCATTTTCTAAATCTTCCATGCCCTGCAAGCAAGCAAAAATTTGAAGAAACCACCCTCACGCTCTCTCTCTCTCTCTCTCTCTCTCACACACACACACACAGAGAATTGCCTCAGTATTCTGTAGGACATCTGCCCGACGTATTGTTAATTGATAGTTTTGTGTTAGAATAGCAATGAACTTGTAATTATATTGCTTTTGGTTCCGTGTATCCCACATGGTTATGATCATCATTTCCTCATTCATTCTCTGGTTTCTGCTCTCTCTGTAGGGTGAGTGGGTTCCAGTAGTTGTTGATGATTGGATTCCCTGTGAATCACCTGGTAAACCTGCATTTGCTACCAGTAGGAAGGGTAATGAACTGTGGGTATCTATACTGGAGAAAGCATATGCCAAGTTGCATGGCTCTTACGAGGCATTGGAAGGTGGGCTTGTTCAGGATGCTCTTGTGGACCTTACAGGGGGTGCTGGCGAGGAGATTGACATGAGGAGTGCCCAGGCGCAGATAGATCTTGCAAGTGGTAGACTCTGGTCACAATTATTACGCTTTAAACAGCAGGGCTTTCTACTTGGTGCTGGGAGTCCTTCAGGTTCTGATGTGCACATATCATCTAGTGGCATTGTACAAGGCCATGCCTACTCTTTACTGCAGGTAGGATTGTGATCTCTTTGTCAATTATGTAGCTAATCAAATTTCTGCAAAGTTAACTATGTTTTTCTAAATCATTGTTCAGGTGAGAGAAGTGGATGGCCATAAGCTTGTTCAGATTCGGAATCCATGGGCTAATGAAGTGGAGTGGAATGGCCCTTGGTCTGACTCATCTCCTGAATGGACTGATAGGATAAGACACAAGCTCAAGCATGTTCCGCAGGTATTTCTATGCTCCTGTATCATGCAGATATTTGCCACCTTTTCCTTTTTTCCTGCTCACCAGCAAAGGTATCAAGTGGAGCTTTCCTCTTGCTTACTATCTCTTAAAGCATGCATGATTGAATGGTTGCACTTATTGCAATTGTTTTCTTCCAAAGGGATCTTATTGTGTGAATGCCTGGTGTTGTCCTGTTGAACAGTCAAAAGATGGCATATTCTGGATGTCTTGGCAAGATTTTCAGATCCACTTCCGTTCAATATACGTATGTCGTGTTTACCCCCCTGAGATGCGATATTCCGTTCATGGCCAATGGCGAGGCTACAGTGCTGGTGGATGCCAAGATTACGCGTCTTGGAATCAGAATCCTCAGTTTCGGCTGAGGGCCACTGGTGCTGATGCATCATTACCAATTCATGTATTTATCACATTAACTCAGGTATAATTGAGTTGTGCATTTTCCTAGTTATTAATTTTTCTGAGTAGAGCTTATAAATTTAACTGGTATTCCCTACAGGGCGTGGGCTTCTCAAGAACTGCTGCTGGTTTTAGAAACTACCAGTCCAGTCATGATTCAATGATGTTCTATATTGGGATGAGGATACTTAAAACTCGAGGTCGTCGTGCTTCTTACAATATTTATCTTCACGAATCAGTTGGTGGGACAGATTATGTCAATTCTCGAGAAATATCTTGTGAAATGGTTTTGGATCCTGATCCCAGAGGTTACACAATTGTGCCCACGACCATACATCCTGGGGAAGAAGCACCATTTGTCCTCTCTGTTTTCACAAAGGCATCAATAACCCTGGAAGCTCTTTAACTGGCAGTGGCAGCTCTTCAGTTGTCTTCTTGTCCTCTGGGCCAAGTGCTCGTAGGTAAAGATTTTGCAGGTGCTTGGTTGTCCATAGATCACATCTTTCAGACCTCAACCATGATCGATGAACCTGTTTGCTGAATGGACGGGTAAATTCTACCTCTGATGTTTCTTTTATTTCTTTGCTGAAACTAATCCCTTTGCATCCTTGTTTCTTTTAATTTCTGTTCTTGAGGCTTCCAACAAATGCTTCTTTCTTTCTCTTTTTCTTCAGTTTTTTCACCAAGTGTTTGCATGTGTCCCATGCATGCTATCAAATCTTATTTTCAATATTTCACAAGATTGAATCATTTGGTAAGAAATCTTCTACGCATTTGACAAGTTTAGAATTGGAACTTTCAACTTTTCTGGGATGGAGAGTCCTTCAAAGAATATTTATTTTTCTTAGGATGCACGTGTTCCACAGACTTTATTGAGCTTATTGCAGTGTGTGCCTGTGTTTGAAATAAGGTATTCTTTGATATAAGATTGTACTAGTCTTAGTGGAATACCCAAAAAGGATTATGGAATTGGGACATCGTTCACATTTAATTAAATTGTGAATTTCTGTGCAATGTAGGAAGAGGTGTGTGTTAAAGTTTAGCGTGTGATGCATTCGTGAGACTTACCCAATTACTTAAGTTTGTGGGTTGAATGGTTTATTGACAGTTATTATTGATTGTTGGAAGTTCTTGCAATCATTTTTCTTTTACCATGTTGAAATTTGAGGATTAGCTATTCATGTCAAAATGTCGGGAACTGATCTGAAGTTTTCATGAGCAGGCTGCTACGATGTGGTTCTAATTTTCCAGGATGACATGATTGGCGGTTGGAATTATTAACTTCATTCTTTTGTGCAAGCTCCACTGAAATGATGACTCGGGATGCACTTGGGTTATGCAAGAGGGGCTCTGATCACATACACTTTTGTCTAACCTGGACGCTACTGCAGGCTTGGATTTGTTTACATCTGCCAGCATCGGAATGTTCGTCGGGGTGGTGAAATTGTACATGTGTAGGTAGGCAATGTTGCTCGGAAGAAGTATATATAGGTTTAGTGGTGTAAATGGGATGGTGAAAGATGAGTTGGAAGGGAAAATAGCAAAATGGTTACCAACACTAATTCAAAAAAGCATTGGTGGCTGGAGAAGGTTTCAGCTGCAGTTTTGATATGCTTTCTGATCCAAATAATTTTTGTTTTTTTAAAAAAAAAAAACTTTGTTGTACAGTACGGATGTCCATTTTGCAATGTAATCGTTTCTTTCCCGGAGGGGCATTCAGTTTGGTGAAAGAAAACGTGCAATCTTCTGCCAGGTGATGGCGAAAAAACTTGGCTAATCTTCAATTCAATCAAAGTCTGGGGGAGCTTTTAGATTCAGAGAATCTCTTTTTTTTCCTCCGTAGGGTGTGCCTACGGGAGACCTGCGACCAAAAGTCTACTCACTTAAGATCTTGCCGTAAAGCTAGGAGCTTGGATCAGGCCTAGCCCGCGTTACTGGGCTCAATCTCAAAGTCTGTCACGTTACCATTAAAATTGACCCACTGCAAGGTCGGACTGTTGCACGAGTGGTTGGGGATTGTTTCTCCACCAGCTAAACTGGAGTTTGAATCTCTACTGGGTCCTCACTCTCTTAGACTGCATCCTGAAGGAGTTCTCCTAGCCATTAAACTAACAAAGTAATAACAAAATAACCAAAAAAAAAAAAATAATAACAAAGTAATAACTTACAAAATCCACTTATTCTCTTACCTTCTGTGTTCCTCACTAATTTGAACGTGGAAATGCTAAACATGGATGGGAATCAACTTCCAGCCCTTAGCCCGTGCGTTTCTGTGCAGGACCTTGCTTAGGCCACCCATGGACCAACCGGGCTCGCTGCTTGACCCGACATCGCAGGGCTACCCGTGTTATTCTCTTTTGATGAGCTCCTCGCCGCCTACAATTACAAGCCGTGCTAATGGGCAAATGTTGGACTTGCTACAGGAATTTGATGTCAAGACTCAAGAATGGATTTCTTTCTTTCTTTCTTTCTTTCTTTCTTTCTTTTTTTTTAAAAGACAAAATTTTGGTATGCCAGAAAATAACTTCTGTCAAGGAATTCTAAGCCCATCAATTGCAACAACAAAAAAGCAGCTCACTTGTTTCAAATTCTGAACAAACAAAACAATGAATGTCGAATTCCCCCAAATGATGAATGAGACAGCATTGACAGCATTACAAGATGAATGAAACGAGTTTTTCTGTGAAAGAAAGAAGCAAAAGGATGGTGGGGCCCACAAAGACCCTTGCTGCCAGCTGTATGGTGAATGAAACCACTGTCACTCGTCATCGCCACCCTGTCTTATTGTCTCCGGCAATCATCAGGTGAAAAAAGTTGGTATATAAAGTATATTTATATTTTAGTTAAAATTAAAATCGATATTTTTAAAATAAAAATTAATATTTTAAAAATATTTATTACTTTTATATTTAACAAAATTTTAATTTTATCTTAAAAATATTAATTATAATTTTAACTGAAATACGTCTAAAAGAAAAAAAATTTCCGTACACGTACGTTTGCTCGTTACCAAAGCCCCCCTCCATCCCCTCCAGCAATTACTCTCTCTAAATTGGGTCTCAAAGGACTTCCCTTTTTAAAGTTAAATAAAACCCTTTTTTTCTCTGCCCGTTGTCACGTTGTGTGTATATATATGTACATACTGGCTTTTAGGCTTATAACAGTCCATCTCTCATTCTCACCAAAGCCACAGATCGCAGTATCGTTTGCCTCTATAAGCAAAGCTCACTTCCTTCCCTCTCTCTCTCTACTTATTAAGGTGGTGGAGGGGGTGGGTGGTAGAGTCCATTTCTTTTCTCCAAAAGTTGATCTTTTTCCCATCTCTTTCTCCTGTGGAAAAGAAAGCGAAAATGGAGGCAATGAAAATGAAGATCTTTATTGTATTGATGGTGGTGTTGGTGGCCTCCTCCGCCGTGCAGAAGGCAGCAGCAGCCGATGGACCAGCCCCCAGCCCCACATCTACTGCCTCTGTCTTCTTTCCCACATTCTTTGCATCTTTGGCTGCTCTTGTTTTTGGCTTCTTCTTTTGATATGTTGCCATGCCTTACTACTACTACCGGATATACGGCGTGGTGGGTTTTTCTCATTTTTTGATGTACTGGGTGTGTTTGATGTTGTTTGATGTCATTTTACTATTTTTATGAGTTGTGTAAAATTCTCGTGTTAGTTTTCTAATTTCTTTATGGGATTGTGGGGTTTGAGAAATTAGGCGAAAAAGAGGAGATCTTTTGATGGATCTTATTTTTGGCTCGAGCCTCTCTTGTTTGTATTGTATTTGGGATTTATTTTAGTGATAAATCTTGTTCTTAAATCCATACTTTTATTTTCCGTGAATCTTCTTCATTTTACGAATATCGTTTTACATTCCAAGCAAGGAGAATCATTTATTCAATGCCCAACGCTTAATTGTCCCTCTCTCCCTCTTTCTTTTGTTCTCTCTCTCTCGCTCCGAGTTGTTGACGATTATTTTGTGGACACGAAGAAAAGATTAAAAATTTAGAAACTTTAAAAACTGCTGAGAAAGGTGGTGATGAGATGTAGTTTGGCGGATTGCAACGGGAGCTGTGTATACACAATGATTGAGGACATTAGCTGTGGGGCTTCAGTTTTGATTACACTTAGAAATTTAGCTACGGTGGCATGGCGGCCATGGCCTACCATGTTAGATTGCAGGATAGTCTTTCAATTCCACACAAGAGTAGAGAGGTAAATGGAAGATAAAAAGATGTCATTGTTGTTGTGAGGTGGGAAATCAACTACGCTTGGAAATGGGACTTTTTAGTTGCAGTAATTGTGCCGTTGGAGTCTTTCTGGTTATAAATTTGCGGCCAAGACGCGACATTTTCCCTGGAAGTGGAAGAA